>CAUYON010129817.1:0-31028 GCA_963573935.1 Arctocebus calabarensis | reverse complement strand
TGTGGTTGGCTGTCTTCATTGCCTGCCTCCGTAGAAGATGGAGGGTTCCAGGACTTTACTCGTGAATGATGTATGCAGGAATTGACTCCTATAACTTTAACAGTAGAAGACAAGGTAACAGGAAAGGGGACTTCCCAAGTTGGGGTCAGGAAAGGTGAATTAGAGGGAAGAGTTTTGATCATGAGTAGGTCTCCAGGGGGAGAAAGTTCTTGTTTTAGTTAGTATGTCCCTCCCCGAACAGGGAGCAGGACTTTCAGGGATGATTAGGGAGGCATGAGAGAACAACAAGTCATCTGAATTGCAGCTTAGAGGCTGGGAGAAAAATTTGGTAACTGACTGTCCAGACACCCTCTGTCAAACAACTTTTGACAAAGGTGCCCAGATCACTAAATGGGGAAAGGACAAACTTTTCAACAAATAGTGATGGGAAAACTAGACGACAACATGCCAAACAAGTTAGACTTAACACTATGCGTAAAAATTAACTCAACTACATTAAAGACCACAATATAAGATCCCAAACTATGAAAGTCTTAGAAGAAAACACAGTCAAATCTTCACAAAATTGTGTTTGGAATGGAATTTTGGATCTGGCACCAAAGGCACAGAACACAATGAAAAAATAGACAAATTAAACTTTATAAAAATTAAAAAAAAATTGCAAATCAAAAGGTAATGTCAATGGAATAAAAAAGCAATCCATTGAATACAAGAAAATATTTGAAAATTATTTCTGATAAGGGAGTAATAGCCATAATATTTAGAGAGAACAAAGAACTCAACAACAAAAGAGCAAGCAACCTGATTTAAAAATGGGCAATGTATGTTAACTGACCCTTCCCCAAAAAGACGTACAAATGACAAACAAGCATATAAATGATGATGAAAATCACTGATCATTGGGGAATTAGATATCAAAACTGCATGAAATATTAGTTCACACTTTTTAGGATGATCACTATTTAAAAAAAAATAACAAGTGTTGGCAAGAATGTGGAAAATTTGGAACTGTTGGTAGTAATGTCAAATGGTACAGCCATAATATAAAACAATATGATGGTTCCTAAAAAAAAATTGAAAATAGAATTGCTATGTGACACAGAAATTTCTCTTCTGTGTATTACCCAATAGAATTGAAAGCAAGATCTTAAAGAGGTATGTGTAAACCCACACAATGTTTACAGTAGTTAAATCTGGAAGCAACCTAAGTATTATCAACAGATAAAAAGATAAGCAAAATATGATATAAAATTAAATATAATTATGAAATTAAAAAGCAAGGAAGTTCTGAAACATGCTATGATATAGATGGACCTGGAGGACGTCATGTTTAGTGAAACAAGTCACTACAGCAGAAAACACAAAAAGACACATAGGGTCACTAAAAGACAAATAGTGTATGATTCTACTCATGTGACGTATTTGAAATAGTTACAATTATAGACACATACAGTAGGATGGTGGTTTTCAGGAGATGGGGGGAGAGGGTAATAAGGAGCTATTATAGGTATAGAGTTATCGTTTTACTAGATGAAAATATCACCAAATACAGTGTGGTGATAGTTGCACAATATTACCAATGTATTTAAAATCACTGCACTTTGCATGTAAAAATGGTTAAATTGGTCAATTACATGTGTATTTTACCACAACTTAAAATATAAAACAATATAAGCCAGATGTTCTCTGGGCTAAAAGTGGGGCTTAGATGGACTACAAAGCAAAGTGATGAGACATGGGTTCTGTATCTTGATTTTAGTGGCATTTACACAACTTAATATATTTGTCACATTGTACATTAAAAAAAATGAGTTTACTATCTGTAAGTGATATAAAATAAAACTGACTTTCAAAATTCAAAAATAAAACTTTGGAATTAAAAAAATTAACAATTTTGTTGCTGAGAGCTGTGTGACGCCACAGCACTCTACCATGGGCGATAAGGTGAGACTCTGGCTCACCAAAAAAAAAAAAAATTAATAATTTCATGAACCACTCTACAAAATTTCAAGCTGATAACTTGTTGCCCTCCTCTGTCATCCAGCATTCCCCATCCTCCTTCTCAGCTCCGTTTTTTGTCATAAATGACACTATTCTCTGTGGTATTCAATGAATGCTTATGTATCGTATTTGTTCTCTATTGCCTACCTAACATCATATACTAAAAATCTACAAAAGCATAGATTTTTTTTTATTATTTTATATTTTTTTATTCCAGATTAATATGAGGGTAAAAATGATTAGGTTACATAGTTTGCGTTCGTCAAAGTCCAAGTTGTAGTAGAGCCTTTCACTCATGGGGTGTGCTGCATACTTTTGATTTGTGCCCATTATGTGAGAGCTTATCAATCATCCTTTTTTCTCCCCTCTTCCTTCTCCCCCCTTCAACCCATTTGAATTTAATTATATTTTTCTTTCATTTGGGTGTGTAGTTGTTTTTCTATTGGTTTCATATTTGTAATGAGTACACTGAATACTTGCTTTTCCATTATTGTGATACTTTATGAAGGAGAATGGCCTTTAACTCCATTCAGATTAATACAAAATATGCAAAGTCTCCATCTTTTTAGGGCTGAATAGTATTCCATGGTATACATATACCACAGTTGATTAATCCATTGTGCTTTGTGGCACTTGGGGTTGATTTCATATTTTAGCAATAGTGAATTGAGCTTTGATAGACATTCTAGTGCAAATATCCTATGGTAAAATTATTTTTTGTCCTCTGGGTAGATACCTAGTGATAAGATTGCAGAATCAAGTAGATAGTCTTCTTTTAGCTCTTCGAGGATTCTTCATACTTCTTTCCAAAGAGGCATATTCATTTGCAGTCCCACCAACAGTGTAAACACTGTTACACTTCTCTGTACCAAGCCAGCATCTGAAGCTTTGGGTCTCTGTGACATGGGCTATCATCACTGGGTTAGATGGTATCTCAATGTGACTTTGATATGCATTTCTTGCTGATTAAAGATGATGGAATAAAATAGAGAACCTAGAGATGAAAACAGACACACACCAAACAGAAACATACACTGGAGAAAAGAATCCCTATTTAATAAATGGTGCTGAAAGAACTTGTTAGCTACATGCAGAAGACTGAAACTAGACCCGCACCTCTCACTACTTGCAAAAATTGATTCTCACTGAATAAAATATTTAAATTTAAGACATAAGATGATATTAACTCCAGAACAAGTGTGGGGAAAACTCTTGACAATGTCAGCCTGGGAAAAGATTTTATGAAGATAACCACTTTGATAATCTCAGCAACACCAAAAATAAACAAATGCGACATGATCAAACTAAAAAAAATCTACACAGCTAAGGGCACAACAACTGAAGCAAACAGATAACATCTGGAATGGGAGAAGATATTTGCATGCTACAAATCTGACATAGGGCTGATAACTAGAATCTAGTTATCAGATTCAGGGAACTCAAACTAATCAATCAACAAGAAAGGACAAAACAACCCCATTTATAAATGGGCAAGAGACCTGAACAAAATCTTCTCTGAAGAAGACAAACAAATAACCAAGGGCATGAACTTGACTAAACAGTCCAAGAGACCAAATAGTGCCTTTCCACAGTAGACATTCAATGAATATTCATTACTTTGTATATTAAATCATATGAAGGAAAAAAATGTGCTGCATAAAAACAGACTTATTTTTAGCCAAAAGTAGAAGAAAATCCTATCCAGTATGATGACAAAAAGATGAGAATTCAGTTGAATGCTGTGGCCTGTGTCTATAATCCTGGAATTTGGGGAAGCAACAGCAAGAGGATTGTTTGAACTAAGAGTATGAGACTAGTCTGGGCAACATAGTGAGATCCTGTCTCTATGAAAAAGGAAAACATTAGCCAGGGGTAGTGACACCCGTTCTTATAGTCCCAGTTACTTGGGGTGGGGTGGAAGGGGCTGCAGTGGGAGGATCACTAGAGCCTAAGAGTTTGAGGCTGCTGTGAGATTTGATCACACCACTGCACTCTAGACTGGGTGATGATATTCTCTCTCAAAAGAAAAAGAAAAAGAAAAAAGTATTGAGTGGGTAGTATTCATTTGCTTACATGGCTGAAAAATCCAAAATAGGCCTGGCTTCATGCACAGCAAATAGAGTAGCTTAAGAAGGACTTTGAATGCTATCACCAGGCTCTGTTTCTTCCTGTCAGTGTTTTTGCTCCTTTTCCTCCATTTTTATAGTTCTAAATTGTTTGCAATAGCATCTCACAAATTCCAGATCATTTTGTTGTGAATGAGAACATACTTCTTCCCTGAAACTCAATTGGCAGTGATTTGGGCTCAATCTAGTAGTTTGAGGCCAGGACCCTGGAATGTATCAAAGGACAGAGGCTTTGGCCACATGCCAGGGAGAGGGCAACATCATCCAAAATGCACGGGTTATGAGTGGTGCTTTAGAATCTTGCACATTTTAAATATGTTAAATAAAGTCATGGTTAAGAACATAACAATATGACAATCATCTCCCTAGTTAATCATATATTATTTCAGAGATGGAGCAGAAATAACTCTGTAGAAAGGTTTGCGAATAGGGTAGCCTTAGTCAGCCCAATCTACTTTATGCTGGAGGTCTCAGATTAGATACATAATGCATCTCATATATTTGTTAGGGCATCATGAATGCATTTAAAAATACAGAAAATTGTGAATAAATTGTAGAAGAAAAAGATTAACAATTATGAAGCAAAAAAAGAAAAGAAAAATCATTTCCACTCTAGTACTCTGAGTACAAAAGTAAAAAAGGATTTTAATAGATTACTGTTTGCATTCTGAAGTATAATTGTATATATGCAAATACACTGGCTTATATTTATTTTCATAAAAACTAAGGCCTTCTAATAATTTTTGATCCATAAAAAAGATTATATTTAATTATAATAGATTATTATATATTTAGATTATAGATTATTATAATTGTATAGATTATTATTAATTTTAAATGTGCATATAAAAAGGAACTACTAGTTTAATTTTTAAATATATGTTAAATATAAAAAAAGAAGTACGACTTAATTTTTTTTAATTCATACTTAGTTCATTTATTATATTCATCTTTCCTATTAAAGACCTTAGACCATTTTTCAAATAAAGCAAGTTTAAACAAATAGTATGAACAATGCTTAATTCCTTACATAACTCCCATTCTTTTCATGCTTTTGTCCCTTCCGAGTGCTTATAAGTAAATGTGTGCACACAGTTCGAATTGCACCTAATGGTATTCTATTTTAGGACTATGTAACCAGGAACAGATTGCATCTAAATATAGAGAGAGAATAGAAAATTTTAATTTTTCTGTAGTTTTAAAACCATCAATCAATTTAGTCCTAGAGATCAATATATTTATCTTAAAGTAATATCATATGTCAACTAAAGAAACTTTTCCCATATAATTATCACATTACAATCAGTTAAATGAGTATTAATTATTTGGCAGTACCTCCCTCAGAGTGAACACTTAAATGGAAGCTGCTGTTAAACTTAACGCCCTTGTTAAAGGCAGTTCTCTATAAATCTCGGTCACAGCACATTAGCCTTGGAAGGGACCCCCAGATCATCTAGTTGGCAATTATTTATTTGACAGGTAGGTAAATTGTACTCACCTCTAACAGAACTGCCACTAGTGTCCAAAGCTCCTAACTCAAAGCTATAGTCCAACAACTGACATTTCTTTCTATTCTTATACTCCATCATTTTATGAATAAGTATAAAATCTATAAAGTATGTTGGAGTCTAAACCTATAAAGTTTGTTCAAGGTTAAATTTGGTTGATAGTTTAAAATCAAAAGTTTCTACTTGATTGAGTATAAGTTAATATATAACCCAGGATTTTTCTAGGCCTTTTTGGATCATGTAATTTAATGCAACATGCTTTCATGTGCATAACATTGGATTTTCACATACCATAAAATCTCACCTAGTTATTATGGGGAGTCCCTGGGTTGTCACCTATGGATTGGTGAGTGTTAGTACAACCCACAGAGTGTGAGCGTCCCAGGGTGAAGGCCAATGTGCAACATCACCCCTGCCACACACAAACACAGAGACACTACACACCTCTCCATTTTACCATACCATCATTAGGTTTAGAATTTTTAGTTGAATAATTATTCAAATTTTCTTTTATTATGCCTGTGTAAACATTATCCTCTAGAGGTGTTACTATTATCCTGATACTTTCTTTTTTGTACTAATTTACTTGGCACATGACTTTTTAAAATATTATTTATTGAAGAAGAATAGATATACAAAAGGTGTAGAAATTGTTCAAGAATTTTTGCAAAGTGAATGCACCTAAAAATACAGAATTTAAATGAAGAGTTATAATATTTGAAGCATCTAAAAAGACCCTTTGCCTGACTTCCACTCATTACTATTCCAGGGATGACAATTACTGCTCTGACTTTTAACTTCATTAATTAGTTTGTCTGTTTTCTTTTTTAAATATGTGAATTATTTTTAAAAAGCTTTAGCTATAGTAAATAATTATCTTCTGTTGGTTGAATAGCTAACATCAAAAATTGCTGTGGTCATAGGGTTGGTATAGGCTTATAGGTTGGTGTAAACACTATCAGAGAGTTTTCCAATTGGCTGCACCTGTTTATGTTATTATTTATCGATTTACTTTAAATCGATAAATAATAATTATAAATACTTATGGGATGTTATAATACATGTATGCATTATAGAATGGTTAAATCAAGATAGTAAACATTTCCATTCATTTTATCTACTTACACTTTCTTTGCAGTAAGAACATTGAAATCTGTTCTTTTATTGATAGAAATTTTAAAATATACAATATATTCTTATTAACTATAAAAATCATGCTGCACAATAAATCACTAGAACCTACACCTGCTTTCTAACTGAAACTTTGTGCTCTTTGACTAACATTTCCCCTTCCCTGTCCTTCCTTGTACCCCAGATCCCCCACGCCCAGCCTGTAGTAACCACCATTCTCCTCTCTACTCCCGTGAGTTCAACTTCTTTAGATTCCACATAGAAGTGAAATGATGCAGCATTTTTCTTCCGGTGCCTGGCTTACTTCAATCAGCATAATGTCATGTAGATTCATTCATGTTGTCAAAAATGACAGAATTTCCTTCTTTTCAAAGATGGAATAGCATTCCAATATGTATACATACTGCATGTATTTTCTATATCCATTCATTCCTGGATGGGCACTTACATTGTTTCTGTATTTTGGCTGCACCAATTTAAACCTCACTTAGCAATGTAGAGGGGATTGATCATGGCATATACTTATCAGCAATTATTGGTATTTTTCTGGATGTTTAATTTTATCTATTCTGGTACATTCATACTTGTATTTAATATGGTTTGGGTGATGTTAAGTTTTAATTTTGTTTTGTGTTTTTGTTTTCTAGGGCACTGCAATTTATTCATTCAAAACAACAGAATACAGTAAATCAAGACAAACATCTGCATGCCCTACAAAAACCAAGACTCCAAATTATACAAGAAAACTGAGAAAAGAATTCTGAATAGGGTGGCTATATGATTTAATGCCTAAACACGGACAATAGATAATAAACCAGTATTAAACAAGACATTTATCACTTCTACCTCCAAATTAGATTTTTTTCCTTATACCACCTTGTAATGTAGTTACTGCTTTAAATATGGAAACATATAATCTATAAACTGACCTTGAATACTTACAAAATTTCTTTAGAAAGCACGGCAGTTAATTCTAGAAGCTGCAATTTTGACTAGTAGATTGCTACCAATAGAGAAGAAAAAAATTATTTTTTAGATTAATGTACTCTACTTGGCATTTTAATGTCATTTCCCTGAAAATGAATTAGAGCACTATAGAGGAATGGACACCATGCTTGCAAAGGACAGTTACGGATTCTTATCACATTAAAAGGAAACTCTGAGAACAGGACAGTCTCCTGGCAAGCCTAGAGATGCTTTATGACTTGGGGTCAGTCCCCCAAGTAACTCAGTGTTCTGGAAAGAGATAAGATAGTTCACTCATTAGTAAGCATGTGTTAAACATTGATGCTTGGTACTTCTTCATGGCGGTTGTGGAGAAAGAACACATGAGGAAAGAGCACGTGGCAATCCTTATGCAGGCAGCCCTCATATGTAATTACCTAAACTCTCCACACCTGTTGTGTATGTCATGACCTTAACTCTCCACACCTGTTGTGTATAACCTTAATAAACAGCCATTGCGGAGGGGGCTCAGGGCTACCCTGCAATTAAGATTAGCCTGCCTCCCGCAAGCTTGTATTTCTAATTCCTGCCACGCCTGGTCCCTTCCTACAGTAACGGAGACCAGGGCCTTAAGGGGCGTGACAGAGCACTTTTCCATGTTTATAGGATATTTAGATATCCTCTTTTCTGGAATTATAATTCCAGTCTTATGGATTTGAACAGGCAAAATGTAAAAGATAACATTTTTAATCTTTTCTTTATTGGTCTAAAGGAGTTATTTATATTTTTATAAGGTTTATTAACTATATACTTATGTATATGTTATACATAGCCAATATTTCCTTTCACATTGTGGCATGTTATTTTACTCTTAAATGAAAAGTTTATATTTTAATATGAATTATTTATCACGCTCTTTTCTTTATAGTTTTGCTGTTTGTTTCTGATTTTGAAAATCTTTTCCTATTCAAAGATCAGATATCTCTTTTTTCCTTACTATGTTTATGTTTTACATTTTAGCTTTCCATTATATTCTATCTAAAACTGATGTTTTATTTATGATATGAGACAAGAATTAGTATTATGGTTTGGTCATATGTCTATCTATCCAGTTGATACAGCGTCACTTATTACACTGACCACCTGTTCCCTCAACTCATTAGGATGCCAGCCTTGTTCTAATTAAGAGATGGCATGAGTGTGTGAGTCTACTTCTACTTTGTTGATTTATTTGTCTAAACTGTGCTGTACCAGCCTTTTTTTTTATCATTGTAGTATTATAAGTTTAATAAATGGCAATGCATGTTCTCCACTTTTTAAAAATCTGCTTCGTGATTTTGTTTGTGCTTTTTATTTGCATATAAATTTTGAAATATTGTTAACTTTAAAAGAAAGTTTTCTAAAATTTGTATTAGAATTGTGTGGAACTAAGGGTTAGTTTAGAAAGTATTTACCTTTTTCAATACTGAACTTTAGCTTATGAAAATGCTATTCTTACATTTATTGGTATAACCTTTAATTTCTCTCAGTATGTTTTATCATGTTCTAGTGAATCTTCTACTAAATTTTATTGGGATTATTTAATATTTTTATGATGTTGGAAATTTTGTCATTTTAGAATGTTATTTTCAACCTATTTATTGCTGGTATATAAAAATAAAAGTGACTTTTGTATGTTGATTTGATAAATTATCTTTCAGCTTTAATAGTTTGTTTATAAGTTCTTTTTTATTTTCTACTTAAGCAAAAACATTCATCTGAACAATGATGGCTGTATTCCTTCCTTCTCAACCTTTTCTTGACTATCAGTACAACGTTGATCATAAGTGACAAGAGAGGACATCCTTATGTTGTTCCAAATTCAGGGGAATTTTTTTTTTAATTTCTTCACTGAGTATGGTGTTTTTTGAGGAATTTTGGTAGATATTTTTCAGATTAAAGATTTTCCATTCTTTTCCTAGTTGCTAAGGCTTTTTATTTTTATATAAATGGGATCTGGACAGTATGTTTACATTTATCAAATGAATTTCTCCTTTGTTCTGTAAGTAAATAAACTACATTGATTTATTTTGGGATGTTATACTAACTCTATATACCTGGAATGGACCCAATTTATTATGATATATTACCATTTTTATGTATTATTGGATGCACATAGTTATTTTAGATTGGGGAATCATGACATAAATTGGTGAGCACTGCATTTTTCAAAGCTGGCTAACTTAACCTAGTGTTTTTCAACTTCCAGTGATTCTGCAAGAAGCCCTAACATTCACCTCAGTTCCTTCTCTGATAAAAAATATCACTTTAATATAAAAAAATACTTTTAGAAACCCTAAATCTATTCTACAAGCATAATAAAAGTATAAAAATTTATACCCTTCTTCGTTTTCTCAATAGCTAACTTTCCTTACAAACTCCATAATAGTTATTTTAACTATGGGAAAAGGTCTACTTTTACCTATAGTGAGCAAAACCATAACATTAAAATAGTGAGTGATCTTGCTCTTATTAATAATGCTGATGTATAAGAGAAGCTATTTTACTGGAGTTCAACCTGCTGGGGCTTTATCAGAGTCTAGCACACCTGAAGGAAAGGGCATACACAACCTCAGGCCACACGAGCCCTGTTGTCCCACCAAAGAGTGGAGAGAGGTTCTGAGAGGTATGAGTGAAGTTCTCAGTCCAGAGACCCAGGTTCATAGAACATTGAGACTATATCACAGGGCTACAGAATGTTTTCCCCTCCCTACAACTTACTACCACACCACTAATGTCCTATTGATATGATTTCTGGATATCAATAAAAATTACAAGGAATACCACATAGCAAAAAATACAATTTGAAAGAGGCACAAGCAACCATCAAAACAAGACATGAGGCAGTATTGGAGTTATCAGATCAGAAATTTAAAAAACTATGATTAATATGCTAAGACCTCTAATGGATAAAGTAGACAGTGTGTGGTAACAAATGGGCAATGCAAGCAGAGAGCTGAAAATCCTAAAATAGAATGAAAAAGAAATGTGAAAAATCAAAGCACTGTGACAGAAATGAAGAACATCTTTGGTGGGCTCATCTGTAGAATGGACATGACTGAGAATCTCAGAGCAAGAAGAATTATCAGAAGACACTCCAAAACGGAAAAGTAAAAAACAAAAACAAGATTAACAGGAAGAAAAACAGAACAGAATATCCATGAACTGTGGGGCAGATACAAAAGGTATAATACATATAGCACATGTAAAATGGCTATAAATGAAGAATAGAGGAAGGAACAGAAGACATACATGAAACAATAATGTCTGAGAATTTCCCCAAACTAGTGTCAAACACCTAACCACAGATCTAGGACGCTTAGAGGACACCAACCAGGCAAACGACACAGAAAACAGAAATACCACACCCAGCATGTCATATTCATTCTACAGAGCATAAATATTAAAGCAAAAAGGCTGAGAGAAGCCAGTGGTGGGGGACAACTTACTTAGAGAGGAGCAATGATAAGAAATATATAGAACTTCTCTTCAGATACCACAAAAACAAGAAGAAAGTAGAGTGACATATTTGAAGTATTTAAAGAAAAAAATTCTATTAGAATTCTATACCCTGTGAAATTATCTTTCAAAGGCAAAGAAGAAATAAAGCCTCTCTAAGGAAGAAAAAGTAAAGAAAGCTGTTGCCAGTAGACCCTTCTTACAGGCAGTGTTCAAAGAAATTCTTTAAAGAGAAGGAAAATGTTGTAGGTAGGTAAGAAACTTGGATTTACCTGAAAAATGAAAGAGCACCAAAAAATAAATAAATAAATAAGTGACAGTTAAATAAAACCATATATTCTTTTTTTTTTAATTTTATTGTCTGTATTATTAAATCATAGCTGTGTATAATAGTGCAATCAAGGGGTACAAGGTGCTGGTTTCATATACAATCTTAAATATTTTCATCCAACTGATTAACATAGCCTTCCTGGAATTTTCTCAGTTATTGTATGAAGACATTTGTATTCTGCATTTAGTAAGGTTTGCCTGTACACGTCTAAGATGCACCATAGGTGTGGCCCCACCAATTACCCTCCCTCCGCCTCAACCTCCCTCCTCCCCTCCCTACCCTTGCCCCTTTCCCCATATTCTTATGTTATAGTTGGGTTATACCCTTCGTACAACAGCTATAAATTAGCTTCATAGTAGGGCTGAGTAGATTGGATACTTTTCTTCCATTCTTGAGATCCTTTACTAAGAAGAATATGTTCCAGCTCCATCCATGTAAACATGAAAGAGGAAAAGTCTCCATCTTTCTTTAAGGCTGCATAATATTCATTGGTGTACATGTAACACAATTTATTAATCCATTTGTGGATTGATGGGCATTTAGGTTTCTTCCATGACTTAGCAATTATGAATTGGGCTGCAATAAACATTCTGGTACAGATGTTCATTGTTATAATGTGATTTTTGGTCTTCTGGGTATATACCTAATAAAGGAATTATAGGATCAAATGGCAGGTCAAGTTTTAGATCTCTTAAGTACTCTCCAAACATCCTTCCCAAAGGAACATATTAGTGTGCATTCCCACCAGCAGTGTAGAAGTGTTCCCTTTTCTCCACATCCACACCAACATCTCTGGTTTTGGGATTTTGTTATGTGGGCTAATCTTACAGGAGTTAGGTGATATCTCAAAGTAGTTTTGATTTGCATTTCTCTGATGATTAAGGATGGTGAGCATTTTTTCATGTGTCTGTAGGCCTTGCATCTGTCTTCTTTGGAGAAAGTTTCTTCAAGTCCTTTGTCCACCCTGAGATGGGATCACGTGTTCTTTTCTTGCTAATACGTTTGAGTTCTCTGTGGATTCTATTTATTAAACCTTTGTTGGAGGCATAACTGCAAACATTTTCTCCCATTCTAAGGGCTGTCTGCCTGGTAAACTTACTATGTTATTGGCTATATAGAAACTTTTTAGTTTGATCAGGTCCTAGTAGTGTATCTTTGATACTGCTTCAATAGCCTGGGGAGTCCTCCTCATAAAATATTCACCCAAACCGATTCCTTCAAGAGTTTTCCCTGCACTTTCTTCTAGAATTTTTATAGTTTCATGTCTTAAGTTTAAGTCCTTAATCCAATGAGAGTCTATCTTAGTTAAGGGTGAGAGGTGTGGGTTCAGTTTCAGCCTCTTACAGGTTGCTAGTCAGTTCACGCAGCACCATTTGTTAAACAGGGAGTCTTCCCCACTGAATGTTTTCAGTTGACTTGTCAAAGATCAAGTAATGGTAAGTAGCTGGATTCATCTCTTGGTTCTCTATTCTGTTCCAAACATCTACCTCTCTGTTTTTGTGCTGGTACCATGCTGTTTTGATCACTATCGATTTTTAGTAGAGTCTCAGGTCTGGTAGAGTGATTCCTCCTGCTTTGTTTTTATTTCTGAGTAATGTCTTGGCTATTTGAGGTTTTATTCTGATTCCATATAAAATGAAGTATTATATTTTCAAGATCTTTAAAATATGACAATGGAGCTTTAATAGGAATTGCATTAAAATTATATATTGATTTGGGTGGTATAGGCATTTTAACTACATTGATTCTTCCCAGCCATGAGCATGGTATGTTTTTCCATTTGTTAACATTTTCAGCTGTTTCTTTTCTTAGAGTTTCATAGTTCTCTTTATAAAGGTCTTTCACATTCTTTGTTAGGTAAACTCCCAAATATTTCATCTTCTTTGGTACTACTGTGAAAGGAATAGAGTCCTTGACTGTTTTTTCAGCTTGGCTGTTGTTGGTGTATATAAAGGCTACAGATTTATGGGTGTTGATTTTGTAGCCTGAGACGCTGCTGTATTCCCCTAGAAGTCTCTTGTAGGTAGTCCCCTACATTTCAGAACAAGCAATCTGCAAAATCCCTTTTCATGTGAGATAATATGTCCACAGATTTCTGTGATTAATATCTTTGTTGAAGCCATGGGAAGCAGAAGCATGTGCCTTACCACAGAGAGGACTATATTAAGAATCTACTTTGAGTCATGTAACCCGTTTTTTTTTTTTTTTCTTTTTTGCCGTTTTTTTGGCCAGGGCTGGGTTTGAACCCGCCACCTCCGGCATATGAGGCCGGTGCCCTACTCCTTTGAGCCACAGGTTTGCGTAAGAACAGGGAACTAAACTTGTAACAGATATAGTTTTGAATGTTTCACTAAAACATCCTTTGCCTTTTAAAATTATACCTTTTTTTTAAGATAGAGTCTCAAACTGTTGCCCTGGCTAGAGAGTTATTGGCATTACAACTCACAGCAACCTCTTAAGCTTGGGCTTAAGCTATTCTCTTGCCTCAGCCTTCCAAGTAGCTGGGACTACAGGTGCTCGCCACAATGCCCGGCTGTTTTTGTTGTAGTTGTCATTGTGTTTTAACTGGTCTGGGCCAGGTTCGAACCCGCCACCCTTGGTGTATTTGGCCGACACCCTACCCACTGAACTACAGGCAGTGCCCTAAAATTATACTTCCAATATTAATGTTTTCTTGGCATTTCTCGGTGAATATTTTTTCCAACATTATATTGTGGTGAAATGACATTTTATTCGAGATTATAGTGTCTTTTTTTTTTTTTTTTTGAGACAGAGCCTCAAGCTGTCACCCTAGAGAGAGTGCCATGGCATCACAGCTCACAGCAACCTCTAATTCCTGGGCTCAAGCGAGTCTCTTGCCTCCGCCTCCCACATAGCTGGCTGTGGCGCCAGCCACAACGCCCAGTCATTTTTTGGTTGCAGCCGTCATTGTTGTTTGGCAGGTCCAGGCTGGATTTGAACCTGCCAGCTCAGGTGTATGTGGCTGGCGCCTTAGCCCGTTGAGCCACAGGCACCTAGCCGGAGATTGTAGTGTCTTTAATAAGTTTTTTGACACTTATTTTTGATTTCCAAGTCTGAATCCTTAGTTAACTTTATGAATTTGCTCTTATTGCATGTGTGTATAACTTTTAATTCTTAGTAAATTTGTGCATGGGAGGCAAATTTATCAGTTTTGCTGGGGTCTAAAGTAATTTTTTTTGAGATAGAGTCTCATTTTGTTGCCCTCAGTAGAGTGCTGTTGTGTCACAGCTCACAGCAACCTCAAACTCTTGGACTTAAGCGATTCTCTTGCCTCAGCCTTCCAAGTAGCTGGGAGTACAGGCACCTGCCACAATGCCAGGCTCTTTTTTTTCTTCTGCTTTTTTGAGACAGAGCCTCTAGCTGTCTCCCTGGGTAGAGTCCTGTGGCATCACAGCTCCCAGCAACTTCCAATTCCTGGGCTCAGGCAATTCCCCTGCCTCCACCTTCCTAGTAGCTGGGACTACAAGTGCCCGCCACAACACCTGGCTGTTTTTTGGTTGTAGCCATCGTTGTTTGGCGGGCCTGGGCTGGATTCAAACCTGCCAACTCAGGTGTGTGTGGCTGGCGCCTTAGCTCCTTGAGCCATAGGCATCGAGTTGACGCCTGGCTATTTCTATTTTTGGTTGTAGTTGTCATTGTTTGGTAGACCCGGACTGGATTTGAATCTGCCAGCTCTGGTGTTTGTGCCTGGCGCCCTAGCTGCTGAGCTATAGACGCTGAGCTGGAACTAATGTAATGTGTAGTGAATTACTTATAAATTGCACTAAAAAGACTAGCTTTGAGGATGCCATTTTTGTTAACTTGTTTCAGTTCTTTGCATTCTTCAATTTATTCTAAACAGTAAAGTAAAAAAGTTAATATCTATAAATGATGATGAGATTCACTTTTTTAAATTCTAAAAATACTGACACTTTTTCATAGTTGAGGCACTGGGTGGTCATATAGGGTTTTTACTTGTTATATAGGGTGGATTTGAGTGTATGAAAGCACTTGATATAGTATCTGTATCTGTATATGATACAGTGTGGTGTGTGCACAAATACAGTGTGGTGTGTGCACACATACAATATATATAACTCCTAGGATTACAAACGGTGACTCAGAAAAGAGCTGTTACAAAAGCTGTACTAACTAGCTTTTGAAAAGATCTTTTGATTAGCAGGCTTTGGTCAGTAAGAGCCTATTCAGACCATGCAGTTGGCTTATAGATGGGGACCAAGCTCCCTTTATTGACACTAGGCTTGTATCCTATGTACCACTCACCGTGTACGTTTCTAGGAATTCATTACTTGGAGAATAATCTGTTGCATAAGAACAGAGGTAAAAGTAGGATCGGTACTAGCAAGGAAGGATTCAGAGACTGCTTCCTTTGACCCTGACTGTTGGCTTTTTGTTTGTTTGGGGTTTTTTTGGGCAGTTTTTGGCTGGGGCCAGGTTTGAACCCACCACCTCTGGTATATGGGGCCGGCGCCCTACTCCTTTCAGCCATAGGCACCACCTGACTGTTGACTTTTTCTTTTTATTAATTAATTAATTTGCTTTTTTTCGACTGTTGACTTTTTTTTTTGAGACAGAGCCTCAAGGTGTCATCCTGGGTAGAGTGCTGTGGCATCAAGCTCCAACTCCTAGGCTCAAGTGAGGCTCCTGCCTCCGCCTCCCAAGTAGCTGGAACTACAGGCGCCCGCCACAACACCCGGCCATTTTTTGCTTGCAGCCGTCATTGTTGTTTGGCGTCCCCGGGCTGGATTCGAACCTGCCAACTCAGGTGTACGTGGCTGGTGCCTTAGCCCGTTGAGCCACAGGCATGGAGCCTGACTGTTGACTTTTGTTGGAGTATGAGACTTCCTATCCTGAAGTAGGACTGGAGAGGGTGCTTCTGTGTCTTTCATTTGAATGTATTTCTTGTTTACTCATATGGGATGTTTGTTTAGGAAAACTTCCCTGCCTTTAAGGTCTGGCTACAATTAATTAGAAATCCCATTTCATTATTCATGCAAATCCCAAAAGCCCAAATATGCTTCTTCAAAAAAAAATTTTTTTTTATTATTGGGAATTCATTGAGGGTATAAGAAACCAGGTTACACTGATTGCTTTTGTTAGGTAAAGTCCCTCTTACAATTGTGTGCTTCTTCAAAATTTTGACAGGTTCCTGGAGGCGTAGTACTCTCAACAAAATGATTATATTTTGTGGATATTTCAGTGCCTGTGGGTATAGTCAGTCTCTATTTTTTAGTGCTCCCATCAAGGTGGTTGTTTTTCAAAGTATCCCCAGAAACTGCCTCATTTTTCACACAGATATTTGTGGGTATGTGTGTGTGTATGTGGGGGGGGGAAGATAGCGGGCAAATACAGGCAGAGGTGGGAGTGAGGGACTTTGATTTGTTAGCCTTGATAGCAAATTTTTTGACTATTCCTGCTTCTGACCATCTCTGATGCCCCCCAAGCCCTTCCATTGCTCTCCTTACTTCTGTGTTCCTCAGCGAGGCTCATTGAGCTCCTTGGCCTTGATTGCCAAATACAGTAGAGCCAAACTGTGAGATGCTCCAGAACAAAAGGGTCTTGAATTTAGCAGGACCAGCCTACCCAAGACAGTTATGTAATTTTTTTCCAATTCACTTATCAGAGGCAAGATTATTACTGAAAAAAAAAAATTGAGAGTACTGTTTCAGCTAGGCTTGTGTCCACTTGCCTGCTGACTGAGGCAGTTTAGTTGAATTCCTTTTCTGTAACAGGCATTGTGCTATGTCTTTATACAAAAAAGAAAGATGTATTTTCTTTAGGGAGCTTTCAGAAAGAACAAAAGGTTAATAAACCTTCATTTGCAAAGTTGTAGTAGTGGAACATACCATCTAACTATTGTATTTATTTTAGGAATCTCTATATCTTTGAAAGTTGAAATCATCTAGAGTTAAATGATACTTTTTTTCTGACAGAGATTGACAAATATGTTAAACAGCTAGCTTATTAGTTGAAATAAGACCTTTGTGTACTTGAGAAGACCATTTGTTTCTGGCGCATTCTTTCCTTCTGTGGTGAAATGAAGTCCATGACTACTACTGTGTAGCTGCTGTGGCGACTCTCACAGTTCTCTTTCCTGGTTGGGTTGGATCATGGCACTGGCCTGCAGGTTGTATTTCATTTTTCCGTTTGGTGGGATGAAGTGCAGTTGTTTTGATGTTAGGTTTGATGGATTTGTTTGCGAGTGCATTCATTAGCTTCACATCAAAAAACTGACAGGCTGTTAAATGAAACTTTGGCTTAGATTTTCAGCTTTACTGTTTGGAGACATTTGTGAAGATATTTTGTTTTTCTGTTGCAGCAGCCTCAAGCACTATGATTGTCTTGAAGGAAAGAAAAGTTATTTACTGTACTGATTTTCTTGAGCAAAAAGAAAAAAAATCATTGTCTTGGGGACAGTCATATCTAGCCTACACCATCAGAAGCAGTGTATTTATTACAGTGTGTGCAGTGAGAGAGTTACTCTGGCAGGATAAATAATAATATCTTTTTGGAAAGAAAGGTAACAGTTGGTGACACCAAAATGATAACTTTTATTTTGCATTAATTTTATTTTAAGAAATATCATGTGAACATGTATGTCAGAATATTGAAAAATTGCACCTCAGCCCAGGGAATATTCTCTTATGAACCCTGGGAGCATTACTTCAGTATCTAATTTTAAGGCATTCTGACATTTAAATCCTTTAATTCTGAACAAGTTTCAAGGGAGATGATAGAATTTTGAAATTGATTTCCCTTTAATCTGGAATGGATTTACACTATTAAATTGTCTGGCAGGTAGGTGCCATGAAGTGAGTTCATTCTGTCTTATACATATGTATTTCATTTCTTCTCTTAAATTAGATTTTTCTTAAATCATTCGACATCTTTCCAAAAAATCTTTAATCTTGGTCAGGCTTTGTTAAAACAACCAGAGGCTGGGTGCGGTGACTCACATCTGTAATCCTAGCACTCTGGGAGCCCAAGGTGGGTAGATTGCCTGAGCTCCCAAGTTCAAGATCAGCCTGAGCCAGAGCAAGACCTTGTCTCTAAAAATAGCCAGGCATTGTGGCAGGCGCCTGTAGTCTCAGCTACTTGGGAGGCTGAGGCTAGAGAATCTCTTGAGCCCCAGAGGTTGAGGTTTCTGTGAGCTGTGATGCCATAGTACTCTACTGAGGGTGACAAAGGGAGAATCTGTCTGAAAATAATGAACCCCACCAAAAAAAGTAAAACCAACCAGAAGTCATTTTTGTGATGAGTCTCTAGGTTATATGTTAATATGCTTTTAATCACAAATACTAGAATATTGATATTTTTCTATTCTTATGGTATGTGAATGAAAGAAAATGTAGAGTGTTTTGTATATTGCCCACTTACATTCTTAGAATTCTAATTTTAAGTGTCTGACATGGCATATGTAAAATGATGTTCATTAGTGTAGGGATTCTATATTCCGATTTTTTTTGCTTTTTACCTCTTATTTCTGCTCTGTTTGTAATTCATGGGATCTAATGGTACACTGCTATAGTGATGATGAGTGTATTTTCTGTGCCTGTAAAAAAATATTTTCTTAGAATAGTTAGATTGACAGCAAAATTGAAGGGAAGGTATAGAGATTTTCCGTGTACTCCTTCCACTTCTTGTACACAGCCTCCCCCATGTAATATCCCCGATCAGAGAGGCTTATTTGTTACAGTTGATGATCCTACATTGGCACATCATTATTACCTAAAGTATGTATTTTACATCAGTGTTCACACTTGGCATTGTATGTTCTATGGGTTTAGACAAATGTATAATAGCATGCAATCACCATTATAGTATTGTACCTAGTCGTTTCATTGCCCTAAACATCTTCTGTACCTTTTTTCACAGTTTAAAGAGAATGTGCTGTAAGAATAGAGAAATATCACTATACTAGTATTTCATGATCAAAAGCATGTTAAACTATGCTTAGTTCTCTCCCCCTTTTAGCTATGCCTATTACAGTTAATTTACTATACTTTTTTCCCCTTGCAAACCATGGCCAGTAATTACTGTCTAAAGCCAAGAAGGAAAAACAATAATGTCTTCTGGACACTTCGGGCACTCAGAAATATCCTAGGAGGGAGAATTTCCACTGGTATAGTTAACAATATAGCGTAATGAATTAAGCAATTCTTTATGGCATTGTCTACAATCTTTAGAACTTATAGTTAATTCTATCAGCCATTATTGTCATCTTTTGTTTGTGTTGATCACTTTACATTTTCCTAGAGTTATCTTTATTTTTTTGAGACAGAGCCTCAAACTGTCACCCTGGCTAGAGTGCTGTGGCATCACAGCTCACAGCAACCCCTAACTCTTGGACTTAAGCAATTCTCCTCCTTCTACCTCCCAAGTAGCTGGAACTACAGGTGCCCACCACAGCACCCAAACTTGCCAGCTCAGATGTATGTGGCTGGCGCCTTAGCCGCTTGAGCCACAGGCACCGAGCCCCCTAGAGAGTTATCTTTGAGTGAGGACAATACTAATGCTTTTGTACTTTCTTCATTATAATGTTCATTTACAGTTTTTATGCTAGTTTTATGTGTTTTACTGTTGATATTTTAATAGTTGTTGTAGATGAGTATGATAAAGGAATAAGTGGTTAAGGGAAGTTTCAGTTTGGATTGTAATGTTAAAGATATAAAGAGATGAAATCCTAATACTTGGGAACTTTATATTTTATAATCATAAATATTAATATTTTGGGAGGCACGGGATGAGAGTTAGTGTACATAAATACACATGTGATTGTCCACTCCCCTCCCTATACATTATGTATCTTACAATTATTTTTATTATGTTATAATCCATTACAAAATGGCTAGAAAAATATATTGAGAAAAATTTGTCATACCTTTTTTCCTTGGGTAATATCAAATTTTATTTTATAAAATTCATTGCATCTTGCATTTCCCTTCAATATACTTAATTAGATATACAGCTCAGGTATTTACAGGATTGCTGTCAGAATCATTCAAGCAAGGCCAAATGTGGGTGGTGGAGGAAAGTAGAGTGAGATATTTGGTCTAAATTTCAGCTGCGTGTTCTCTCCGAGGCCAATATGTAATTCTTCTGAGCTTTGTTTTCCTCATTTATAAGGGAAATATTGTGTAGAAGTGATAGGTACAAGGTCTTAGGCACACTTGATTGCTGTTTGGTAACTCTGTGATCTGGAGTATATTCTTAACAAGCCTTTCTAAGTCTCCTTTTTCCATATGTAAAATGGATATTATATCTTCCTTATAGTTGTTATGAAAAATAAATAAAATTAAATATGTAGGCAGCCCAGTAATTATTAACACCTTGCATTGTGCTGGTGAGGACTCTTTAGGTGGATGTAAGCTTAGATTAAAGAGTTTTCACTTTATCTTTCTTCTACAATTTGGGTTTGGGAAGTTGACCTTTGTTCAGAGTTGGTTCTGACTGGGCTAATTTCAGATCAACGGGCAAGTCCTGGCTTAATAGAAAGGGGGATAGGATTCCTGGGGACAATAGGAAAAGGCCAGCTTGCTCTTGGAGAGCAATGGGAAGCTTGTCTGTCTTTCTTTTTTTTTTTTTTTTGAGACAGAGCCTCAAGCTGTCACTCTGGATAGAGTGCCATGGCATCACAGCTCACAGCAACCTCCAATTCCTGGGCTCAAGCGAGTCTCCTGCCTCGGCCTCCTAAGTAGCTGGGACTACAGGCGCCTGCCACAATGCCTAGGCCATTTTTTGGTTGCAGCCATCATTGTTGTTTGGCGGGCCCGGGCTGGATTCGAACCCACCAGCTCAGGTGTATGTGGCTGGCACCTTAGCCTGTGGAGCCTTGTCAGTCTTTCTTGATGAGAACAAGCAATCCCTGAAGGTTGCAACCTGCATTCATTAGGGAAACCAGACTTAGGTTAAAGCCCATGATTTGGAAACATGAGAATAAAAAGATGAAAAGGTTCTCTTTAAAATTACAGCTCAGAGACAGCAGGCCAATGTTTTATTTTTGATAACAGTGCCCAAAATACAATGCTCATTGTTCCATTGCCAGAATACTTCTTCCATAGTGAGTGTCTTGATGGCTCCCCAACAAGGGGAGTAAACAAAAGCCCAACCTGATTACACAGACCTGTCTTGTGCCTGTGACCTTGTCTGTGAGCCTGAATTTTCCGACCTGTAAAGAAGGCTTTCACTTGTGCCTCGTGGGCTGTGATGCGGATGATTTCTCGTGGTGGAACTCCTCCAGTACCACGCCTGTCTCATTGAACAGCTTTTTGAGAAGTGATTCATCGTTGGTCATCTCTATGTCGGGGATCTCCCTGAATCTTAACTTGGGGAAGACTAGTGGAGTTCAGGCCTGAGGTGCTCAGAAGCAGTGTCTGTGAGGATAAGTAGTAACAGCAGGCTGAGCAGATGGATTGCTTTATATATTTCTACTGATTTTTCACACCCTTTCTGTTGTATTTCCACCAAAATGAAGGCAGTATAGAGAGAGATAATAGTAGCTCCCAGCACTTTGGTTCTTTGGATCAGATTGCTGAGAGGAGTGATTTCAGGAGCTGTGGCTTGTACCTTCAGAAACACACTGTAGCACTGGTGTCCTGTGTAGAAGTGAAAGGCCATATTTTATAAACCCTGAAAAAATACTGTGAATGTGAGAGATTACTGCTTTGACTGTAGTTAACACATGGGTTTCACATATTTTACATTTTGGATTGAATTCATATAAAAACCCAGTGAGTTGCTAGCTAACTCACTTTTAAAATTTTCATAAGAGTTTTTTTTTTAAACACCTCGTCATAATTTTCAGTGATTCTTGGTAGAGTATTCTCATTTCTCAGGAATGTCCTGCATACCAGAATTGTCCTTTAATTTTTAAAAACATTGACTATTCTGGTGATTATTGAAATGGCATTCCTTTTTTTGCAGGTGAATAAAATAGAAAAAGTGTTCAAACTTATGTAGTATTCAATGTAATAAAGGAGGACTTATTTTTCTTATCATATTTGCAAAAATAAAAGGAAAATTCCCTTATTCAGGAGAATATAGTCAGGAAAATATGCACTGTGTTCCAGTATCAGCAGCAATGTAATTGCTATAAGCCCCTGAAAAGCAGGGGGGCTTGTGCGAACACCTTCATGCTCTTTAAGCCATTTCTTATATTCCTAGGACATAACCAGAAATGTAGGCGGAAAATGAATGTTGCGCTAGTTCCATTAGTGAAAATTGAAGTATAGCTAAAATGTTCAGTGATACGGGAATCATTGAATAAATGTGGTATTTCCATGTACTGCAATACTTTTAATTTTACAAAAAAGCATCTTAAAGGAAATCACTATGTCTGTTAATAATACCACCCAAATATTGTTAAAATATGTAAAATAAAAGAAAAATATTTAATGACATTCTCCCCCACCAAACGATTGTTCATGGTTCATTGTATAGCCCTTCAAACATATCAGCATACCTCTGTATCTTTTTGAAAATCTGTACAAATTTGATCAATATTATACAAATTGGTTTGACATCTCTTTCCTTTTAGTGTATCATTCTTTTTATGGCAAGTAAAACATTTTTAGGGTGTAGATCTTTATTAGATAAAGCTTATCCCCACAGAATATGACAGGTGTTTTGCAGGGGAGTTTTTTTCTGAGGGGCAGCACAGAGCCACAGTAGTTCAAAAGAGTTCATTGCACAGATCTTGTTAACAAATCAAAATGTTGAAAAAGAATGCCTTAGTTCATGGCTGTTTGCATTCCCTCGGTGCAGAGCAGATGGTAGGTGGGCCTGGTGCTCAAGCACACGTACAGTCCTGTCTTTGTTGTTGATCTGTGCCCATACCTGCCATCTCAGCTTATTCCACTACAGTTAATACAGGAGGAGATTTATAATGCCTTTGTAGTTTCTGTTTTACTGAATGACAGCTTTTGTAACTATGTCTGTATATTTGAAGGATTATAGCTTTCAAGTAAACTTTAATAAGTTCCTTTAGAAACACATTTCTCTTGCTTCATAAAGGAGTATTCTTTTGACTTTGGAAGACATGACAGGAAAAAAGTAACTAAATGGCTTTTAGTCAACAGTTCCATTATAATGGAAAATTTAAACAGGAATAACACAAAGGAAAACACCTCCAGTTTATTTTCTAAGTATGTATATAGGCAAAGAAGGCTGCTGAAACAAAGTGAGACAAAATCAAATAAACTCAATATAACAAAATACCCAACTGCGGTAAACAAATAAGAGCCCTGGGAATTGAAGAAATTATTGCCATTGTTGCAAGAAAACAGATGGGCCTTAAAATGTCCTTTAATTTGATGTGATTCTTAAAAGTAAATGATCAAAGAGTATATATCACCCATACTAAACGCAAGATCTCTTTTGGAGCACGGTATTAGAAAGTTGAGGAATAAATCAAGCACAATATACCAATCAAGATATACATTAGGGCTGTGCATGGTGGCTCACACCTGTATGGCTTAAGCTCAGGAGTTTGAGACCAGCTTGAGCAAGAGCTAGACCCTGTCTCTACTAAAAATAGAAATACGTATTTTGGCGAGCACCTGTAGTCGCAGCTTCTCAGGAGGCTGATGCAAGAGGATCTCTTGAACCCAAGAGTTCGAGGTTGTTGTGAGCTGTAATGCTACAGCTCTTAACCCCAGGGCTACAGTGAGAGTCTGTTTAAATAAACAAACAAAAAACCCACTTGGCTTTGAAAAAGGAACAGTCAAGAACCCACAGTCTAGCAGGTGAAAGTGGAGTTTAGGTCACTTCCTCTCCCTGGTTTCTGTCTCAACCAGGTATGCCATTATGTAGGTACCTGTGCTCAGGAAGCATGGTGGGACCAGGTTGCAAGCCTTTCCAGCTAGGATAGCAGTGGTGCCTGCTCTTTCTGAGGGGGTGGCTGTCCTATGTGAGTTCTCAACACAAATGCACCCTGCGCTTCCTCTCAGTTCTGTCCACATGGGCCCTTTTCACTCAGGATCAGTTCACCGATCTTCCCTGCAGCCAAATGATGAGATAGGGTCATGAGAGGATGGGCACATGCCCAGGGACCTGTTCCTAGATCCTCCCTACTCCAGCAAAGTCCAAGTGCTGACCCTGACTAGGAAAGGCAGGCTGGTCACCAGCTTCCTGGGGGAAAGTCTACATAGAATTCTGGTGCTAGGCTTGGCGCCTGTGGCTCAACGGGCTAAGGCACTAGCCACATACACTTGAGCTGGCGGGTTCAAATCCAGCCTGGGCCCACCAAACAACAATGACGGCTGCAACCAAAAAATGGCCTGGTGTTGTGGCTGGCGCCTGTAGTCCCAGCTACTTGGGAGGCCGAGGCAAGAGACTCGCTTGAGCCCAGGAATTGGAGGTTGCTGTGAGCTGTAATGCCACAGCACTCTATTCAGGGTGACAGCTTGAGACTCTGTCTCAAAAAAAAAAAAAAAAAAAAGAATTCTGGTGCTATTTGGTTGGGGAAAATGCAGGAGAAATGATGCCTTCTTCTTGTGGAAGAAGCCAGCCTGGCATCTCTGTGATAGGCTGATGGATGTGGAGCTTTCTGCTTTCAGACCCCCTTGGTTTTGTACACAGCCACAGGGGAAATATCTTGTTCTTGGTGTACAAATCACCCAGGTTCCTGTCTCCCTCCCTTGCCTAACAGCATGGTGGCAATGGCTTCAAGGCAGGGCTCAGAGGATTGAGGGAAGGGATCCTGATTAGTTCTGAGTACTGTTGATGGGAACCCTGTAAAAATACCACCTGTGCTCCTGACCGCACTCTGGGGCCCATGAGTATTAAAAGGTCCTCTTCAGTAAAATCCAGAAGGTTCCAGATGAGAGTGTTGGGGCCCAAAGGTCTTTTGCCTACCCCATTCCTGGGTCCTGGTCAGGGGCTGCTCAAAGCATTTAAGAAACTCAGGCAGTTGTCTTCCAGCTTCATTCTCATATCCCCCGTCACCTTCCTGTTTCCGTCACTCTCCCCCTCTGATAATCTTTTAGGCATCTGGATTTTTGGTGGAGAAGAGGCAGGTGCCTGCTTTGTCTGTTTAGTTATCTTGTCCACAACCTCTCATTTTTATAAATTAGTAGAGCATCTGAACAATTTTAGTAGTCTGTTTTTCTATTTATATCTTAACATTTTAAAATATTAGCAAGACTTATGAAGGATCTGAACATTTCACTCTATTTTCTGCAGACATTATCCCCAGGTTTGCTTTTTAACTGTGTTGGAGTATTTATGTATTTTTATTTATAGAACTGTTTGCTTATGGCCCCAGGATCCAACCTGTGTTCCTCTTTTCTCTTTATCTGCTCTGTGCACCTGCTTGGACTTCCTTTCCTCCAAATACTGACTGTGGCACAGAAAATTTTTTCTTACTTCTCCCATCCATTCCTGCAGAAAGTTCTAGATGTCCTTTTTGTGTTAGGACTTAATACTGCTAGTAACCTCAGGGACACAGGGAATGGAGATTCACATACTTGTGGGAGCTGCAGAGATTTCAGGTAGGATTGTGTCCTGTCTCTATCATGTCATGAGTTAAGGATTATCTTTCCCACAGCTACTTTGGTAATACAAGGGGTTTTCTGCGTTCAGGCTCCTGACCTACATTTCTAGCTATTTCTGAGTTCTCCCTCTGTCTTTGTCAGCTTGGTTGTTCTGCTCTGTTGTCCTCTAAAACAGGTTTACATGGTGCAGGTTATTCATTCCGTAAGGAAAGGTTATCTTGTAAAAGCTTATAGAGTTTCTGGCCATCCTTTAGAGTTCGGTGAAATATCTCATTTCTCCCTCTTTGGAGCTTTGTATCCTTCCTGGGGCAGCTATATTTTGTTAATTTTGTCTGCACCCATGTGTCCTCTGGACCTGCTTCTGACAAGTAGATGCTTTTGAGTCATCTTCACACAGCAGGACATGTCGTGGTAATGATACACGAGGTCAAGAGAAAGTATGTTTCTGCCCATCTTATTAGCTACAAGAACAGTGAAACCAGACTGATTCTAAACAATATGGTCTTGACGTGGGACCAAAGCTAGGAATGCAGATGGCAAGGCAAGCATAGTCTTGGGAAAATAGATGTAGGTCCCTCACGCAAATGGGTGCTCAACAGAAAGCGAAGACACATCTATAGATTTATCATTCTTTCAGGCCCTGAGCTCTGCATTTTACAGTGTGAACTCTAGGGCTGAGCAAATTGTGAAGGGAGAAATGTATTAAAGATCAGTTCTTATCTGCAGGTCTGCGGTTTACAGATCACGTGTGTGTTTCAGTAAATTTATCTGGAAGGGATCTAACAACAGGTTGAATGTTGCTGACTGTGCCGTTCATAGTAAGGCTTAGACACATTTGTCACCCAGTGAAAGGAGGACAAAGCTAGCCCATTTTATACCATTGTGTTATGGGTTAAGTTCATTGCAGACACGTTATTGGAGTAGTATGGATTACTGAACAAAGATGAGCAAGACTGAACTTCAAGGAAATGTGCTGTTTATAGGTAAAGCTGTTTCTGTTCTCAAGTTAGGATATTAACTATGGTAAAAATAAGAGCTGCATAATGAAGAATGATGAGTGGGAGTACTTACTGGTTGTAAGAATGTGGCATTCTAGGGTTACCTAGTCATTTTTATGAGCTTCTGATAGTTTTTTAATATAAAGTGAATATTTTAAAATTGTCAAAAACTTACAACAAGGTTGAATTTTATTTACGCATTTATGATCCACATTTTTGCTCTGTATAAGAACACCTTATCAATTTTAAAAAATTCTGAGTCACTAAAAAAATCGACATATTTTAATGTAGTTTTAAATGTAGAATTGTAGTCCCAAATGAGTTTTTTTTTTGTTTGTTTGTTTTTGAGACAGAGCCTCAAGCTGTCACCCTGAATGGAGTGCTGTGGCATCACAGCTCACAGCAACCTCCAATTCCTGGGCTGAAGTGAGTCTCTTGCCTCCTCCTACCAAGTAACTGGGACTACAGGTGCCTGCCACAACGCCTGGCCATTTTTTTTTTTTTTTTTTTTTGGTTGTAGCCGTCATTGTTGTTTGGCAGCCTGGGCTGGATTCGAACCCGCCAGCTCAGGTGCAACGTGCACGTTGAGCCACAGGCACTGAGCCCCAAATGAGTTTTAAAATAAAATTCCCTCTAAATGTCAGTATGGCAACAGTGAAATCTGTACTGCGCAGTATTGTTTATTTGAATGGGTGAAGTGTATTATAATTCCTGGAAACAATCTTAGAATTATGATATAGAACAAGGATTTTAGAAACTAGTCTTGTTACTAATTTTAAATAAGGATATTCGTAACACCTCTGCCCCATTTTGCTGTTGTGAAAATATGGTTACAAGTAGTAGAGGATAAATTTTTAGAACATCTCTGCTATGCTGCTATTAAAAAATAGTGTGGTGTATGTATCGACAGTAATAGATATCTTCAGAATGTATTTTCATTTTAAAAATCCAGAAGGCTAGTGTTAACAGATACTTGCATAGTTTGATAGTCTGTTTTTTAAAAAACAATCTTAAAATATGTAGATTGACAGAAAAAGAAATATAAAGATATGCATGTTTAACTGTGGTGAGTTATGGCTAGTGGAATAAACTCGAGATGTGTGAAGGCAAACCTTTGTGTATTATGCAATTTATTTCTGTACTGTTGGATATATTTTTGCAAGATTGTTTCCATGTATTATTTAGTCTATTAAAAAATCAGGGTGGTAAGTTCAAACCCAGCCCCATCCAAACTGGTTCAAAAAAATAGCCAGGCATTGTGGAGGGTGCCTGTAGTACCAGCTACTCGGGAGGCTGAAATAAGAGAATCGCTAAGCCCAAGGAGTTGCTGTGAGCTGTGATGCCACAGCACCCTACCGAGGGTTAATAAGTGAGACTCTATCTCAAAAAAAAAAATCTGATACTGTGAAATAATGTCTAAATATGTCATATAGACACATAGTAGAGATGTTCTAAAATCTACTTAGTTCGGAATATTTAACTTGTAGCCAAAATTTTACTTTTGGAGGAGGGTAGTATAAATATATGTCTATATATACTCATAGGACCTTTTCAGCACTAAAAGCTTTGCTTTTTAATTACTACTTGACCTTTAATTAAGGGACATTTACCATTGATTATCAAATGGAAATAAATAGTATTGATTCACATTAATAATCAAAATATTGTTGAAGGAATTAAAATGGGATTCCGTATTGAAACTGTATTCAGGTAGAACAGTGTTCTTTATTCATTGTTGTTTAGAAAGTTTGAAATTGCATGTTTATTGGCTTTTGATATGACGTGTACTATATGTTTAACATTTCCATACACTCAGAACTCACTATTAGGTTGTAAATTGTATCATGGACTATGGTGCTTAAATATTAATGCATGTCATTACTTTTTTGTTCTCAAAGATTTATGGACAATGTGGAACAATTGCCAGAAGAGGGCAGTGTCTCTTCATAAATTTTTTTTCTCCAAAGACCTGTGGAAGGAATGAGTCTTCAGCATACCATTTGACCTAGAGAGACTTAGGAGATATTTATTTATTATATATTTGTAATCAGTATGTTTTATACTCAAGGGAACCTGTTAAACATAACTTAATGTAGTAAGTGATAGTTATATACCACTTGTTTATAGATGTGAATAGTCCCTTTAGATTACTTGTTTCTTAAATGAAATGTTCATTTTATGCATGGAAGTGTGTGCATTTAACCCAAAATATCATCAGATTCAAGTATTCTCTTTTGTGAAATGAGCTTTTAATGTGTTTTCAAGTCTTTTCATGTGTTTGAAACAAATTGTTCGTGTGTTTGATCCCTACGTGTTGCATACTATAGCTACTCTGTGAAGCAGACAGACACACATGGTACAAAAATAAAATGGAATATATTGTTGGGAAGCTTACCACCTAACTAGCATGAGCGTGTGTAGGTTCCTAGCATTGTTCTTCTGCAGAGAGAATGAGGCCTGGGTGGGGCACAGCTGGTAGGGACATGCCCCCGCTCCACTATGCTTCATTTATCTACGAGAAACTGGAGGAACACACTGTCTAACTAATATTACAGGAGCTTCTGGGGGGACATATGCTGGGAAGCACTCATTCAGACCTATCGAGGCTGCTCATTGCTCCATTCTTGGAAGGAGCCTGGCTGGAGACATTATATGGCTTTTAGTGGTAAATACAATTCCCTTAGTCTTCCTGGGTTTGCATCTTGGCATTCTCATTACGATAGCATCATCTTGGGCATATCATCTCAAAGTATGGATGATTTGTAATACTACCAAATTGGGATAAGGATGATAGCTTCGTTGTAATGATTAAATGAGTTAATTAATGTAAATTGCCGAGCAGTCACTTGCGCGTTGTGTAATAAATGTGTGTCTCTTTTCCCTGGGACATTCATATTTAAAAAAACTTTTAAAAGCAATTTGTAAGCCTCTTCATCTCAAAAAGTGCTGTGGGAGTTGTTGCGAGTGCAGTCCTGCATTTTGCCTACCAGCTATGCCCCAGACACTTAATTTTTTGTTTGTTTTTCGGTAATTAACTCTTTTAAAAATGAAACAAATATATTGAAAATGCTAAAACGTACATAAAAGTTTCAGAAAGTAAAGAATGTGGTTCTTTAATCAGCTGTATTTATACCAGCAAGGGAGAAGGGTCTATTCTCTGTCTCCTAGCTCTGTGCTGTTTGGGAAGATGTCCTCGCTTCTCCAGCTGTGGCTGGGAGAGCTCACGTAGTTGTGCAGGGAGGAGGTGGGACAGAGAGGCAGAGTGCAGCCCTGGACCCCTGGCCCCTTACTGCTGACCCAGGAGGATCATGAACATAACCCCCTTCTTTAGCTGTAGGTCATTAATCTGGTACATCCATCTAGTGTAACCATTTGATCTAGCACATCCAGTGACATTGATGTGTGCTGGAGATAGAAATTTAATATTATAAACTCAGGCTATTCAGCAGTACCCATGAAAAATCACCGAGGTGTAGATGGATCTTTGCCACTGTCTGATGTTTCTAAGAGTTCTCATATTATGTGCTGCATCTAGAATGGTAGAATGCCCTTCAGTTTTTATTTATATAAAAAGGAAAATAAAAGTAAGTTTTTATTTTTAATATGACTGTTCTTGTAAAACATTTAATAAAGCAAGTAGTTAAATATACAGAAACAAATAAATGAAAGGTTTATTAAAAACCTTATTTTTTTTTGAGTGAACAGTTTATTAAGAATTAAACAAAGATATGATGTGACACAGTACAAGCAAGACTCTCAAAATAGGTATAATAGTACTACTCACACAAAAACTTAAATTTCACCTCAAAAAAAATCACAAGACAAAAGAGAACACAATTTCACTGTTATAAGATAAGATATTTCATGCAAAGTATTAACTCTGCCCCCCCAAAGCCCAACCTCCCAACAAACAAAAAACTATCTGGGAATACTGCTATGCTAACATATTAACCACAGTATAATCATTCATAGGAAAA
>CAUYON010129814.1:0-23207 GCA_963573935.1 Arctocebus calabarensis | reverse complement strand
CCCTGAGACTAAAGACCTAAATGAGGAGATGGGGAAAGACTGGGAGAGAAACAGAGAGAGCTTCTCTCTCCCCACTAGAATTCTCTCCCTCTACCAGGAGCTTTAGTGTTTTCTGTATTCTTTTCTGTAAATAAATTCTGTCTTACCACTGGGGGGTGGGAGAGGATAATGTAATGAAGAATAATAAAATACATGTTAAAAAAAAAAAGAAAAAGAAAAAGAAAGTCATTTCATCTACTCAATTTAGAGCTAAAGGAAACTGAAGTCCAGAAAAGCAAAATAAGTAAGTCTCAGGTATACAGCCCATCAAAGGCAGAGCCAGCACCAGAAAACAGCCTCCCTCCGGCGTCTTAGCCCAGAGCCACTCCTCTCCCATACCTCTAAAAGCTGACCCGATTTCAGCATTTATTTATGTAAAACCACAATCAACCAATTCAAATATTACCCTAAATGTCATTCTGGGCTGGGATACAATCAACTTCCTCCAAACCAGTTTAGACATATTACTGCTTTCCCAAAGGAAAAAAACAAAACTTTTTTTCTTTGTGTGAATGTATGTGTGTATGTTTGGTTTTTTTGGTTCCCCAGCAACAAAAACTGTATTTGAAGCTTAAAATACTTACTTGCCTTTGGGTTTACTTTAAAAAAAAAAAATCTTCTAAACAGAATCGTACCATAGATCCCATATTTATTAATATCTTAATTTTTTCTTTCTTTTCTTTCTTTTTCTTTTGAGTTAGAGCCTCAAGCTGTCACCCTAGATAGAGTGCTGTGGCATCACAGCTCACAGCAACCTCCAACTCCTTGGCTCAAGCAATTCTCTTGCCTCTGCCTCCCAAGTATCTGGGACTACAGGCACCTGCCACAACACCCAGCTGTTTTTTTGGTTGCAGCCGTCATTGCTGTTTGGCAGGCCCAGACTGGATTTGAACCCGCCAGCTCAGGTGTATGTGGCTGGCTCCTTAGCCGCTTGAGCCACAGGCGCTGAGCCAATATCTTTATTTTTTCAAAGTCTAAGTTCTTAAGTTCAGTAAAGTTTCATGCCTTTAGGTAACTTCATGACATAAGAGTTACATTTATTGTTTTTTTACTTATCAAGTATTTACATTAAAAAAAAAATCACAAAGCTAAACAGGATGTCCTGAAGAGGAAGTTTGAGGTAGTTGCTCCAGGTTATTCTGTCAAGAAAGGCCTCTTTAAAAAGACTTTTCTGGAGAGAATAAGGCCTGATTTATATACCTCTTATCATACACAAGACAATAGTAGCTGATATTTATTAAGCGCCCACTATCTAACTAAATCAAGAACTTAAAGAATATATTGTTTCTACAACACAAGGCAATCCAGCAGAATGGGATGTTGTTTTCTCTATTTTGCAGGAAAAAAACTCTAAGCTCTAAAGAGATAAAGTTACTTGTCCAAGGTCATAAAGCTAATTAGTAGCACTGGAGATTTGGAATCTTTGCCTATCTGATTCTAGGATCTACACTATTTCTACTCTGCCACACTGGACTCTAAGCAGAAAATGCAGGCATAAGAGATTTGCCCTTAGTTTGATTATTACTTGCTTGAGGACACATTTCCAGAGCCCTCAGTAAGGTAGTTCTTCTTCCTGATACACGCACTTATACCATCCTCCTTCACTTTCCTTCACAGCACCTAACACAATTGGAATTTCACCTTTGTTTATGTGATCCTTTGAATGATGGTCTCCCCCACTAGACTATAAAATCTATGCAAAGTCTGTAATAGTTTTTGCTTGGTACACAGTAGGTAGTCACTGAATGAATGAACAAGCCGCTGCCTCCAACTTACCTTCCCTGTGAATAACTCAGCCCAAAATATATATAGCCAAGAGAACCCAAATTGTTCTCACTGTCTTACTGTTTCAGCCAGATCTGATAACAACCACAATTTAGATTCAAATTATGTCTTTCATTTAAACATCTCAAAGCAAGATAAAAATAAGCAGCTGGAAATAGCTAGCAAAAAAAAGAGAGAGAGAGAGAGAGAGAGACTAAAATAAGTTAGGACTCTGCCAAAGGTCTTAATGGTAGCAACAAAATCATAAATGTCTCACAGCACTTCATACGTCATGAGGACTTGCAGATGGAAATGATACCAGTATCTGTTCTCTGCTTCTGCTTCGGCTCACCAAGACACTACTCCAGAAAAAAGGTGATGTGATTTATTCCACATTCTATCATTCTGAATCTTCTATTAACCAGCACTTGTGCAGTCACTGTACAATGATAAATGATAGTCATAATTATGACCCTAATTCACAGCAAGTCACCAAGGTATCCTCTGAATCACAGAAAAATGTCATTAGGTGAGAAGTTCTTTGAGAGAAGAGACCACTTCATACAATTCCCCTAAAGGCCTTATGCAACAACTAATTGTTAGACAAAACTATATTGATCATACCTGTGCCATTGTATCTGAGAATGATGCTGTGTGTACACCACCTAAAGAAATCATCTGTGAACCAAACTGTTTACATACAATACACATTAATGTCTGTTAAGAGAAATTTAATTCTTCCTACGTAGAAAGTACTTACAATATTAGTGGAGGACATTTGGGCACAACCTCTTATTTACTAATTGACAAATTACACTATTGGGAACACCATACTTTCAGAGAACCCGAAGATATTGTTAAGTGTTGTGGTGGCCGTTGCTATTTACTATTGTTTATTTTATTTTTTTACATCACCACATCAATCAGATTGCTGTTGCTTTAATGTACCAGAATCTATCATTTGGCTATTTAAATTTTGATCTAACCAAACAAACTAAAGCTATGAAAAAAAGTTTGATCTTCTTCACGAGAGTATCCTAGCTGATGTACAAGCGAGGAGGATGTTAACATCACCGAGAATGATGACATATACAAATTGATTGCATTTTTAACACACAAGCTAATCATTTTCCACCTTTCCCAGCTCAAGTTATATGGGAAAAAATAATGTGAATACATACGTTATCATAGACTTTCAGTCTGAAGTAAAGTAATATCCTTCTAGGGTATGGATCCCCAAGATTTTTTTCTGAGTAAAATATGTAGCCTATTACTTTTTGTCATTTATTCAATAACACCCAGCGTTAACTAAGCAGCGTGTTCACATAATGAGCAAAGTTACTGTGAAAATATTTCCTCTCATCCCTACTACATCTCCTTTCCCTCATTCATTTGCATTTGCATATTTCTAAAGTAACTTCTTAAGGATTATAAAGGAATTAGTTAATTTCCTTAACTAAAACTACAGGGGTAAAAAAATCCTCTATCTACCAGAGCTAAAAAACAAAGACTCACAAGAAGGGGAAAGGCAGCCCCTGTGGCTCAGAGGAGTAAGGCTCTGGCCCCATATGCCATAGGTGGCGGGTTCAAACCCAGCCCCAGCCAAAAAACTGCAAAAAGGAAAAAAAAAAAAAAAAAGAAGTGGAAAATAGTAAATAACCTTAAGACCTTACCAAATACATTTAATCTTTTGAATGACTGTATAAAAATTTGAGTGTCTTTTGTTTATGTTTTCCTCCTTTTTATTATAAAGATAGGATTTATAAAGTAGCCCCTTTTCTAAGAAAAGGGGGAAAAAAAGAAACTTTATTACTTAATTTCTGAAAGCCAACATCAAAGGTTAGATTTTTGGCATTCAGGATCAGATCATTTGCAATTTCTTCTTTTTTTATTAGTTTTAAAATTTTTTATGTGGAGAAAAGTCAGCAATCTCAAGAATTCTTATCTGGAGGCCACTCTTGGCCAAGATGAGATGATGGGAACTACCTTTTTTTGCCAAAAACCAAAAGAGAAGTCAGATGCTATCCTTCCCTCCCCTTCATCTCTCTCCCCCATACTCTCTTTTTGACTCAAAATGAAAATATTTCTATTTTTTTCTACTTGTATTTAAAGGAAGGAAAAAATAAAGGATCCCATCTGCATTGGAAGTGTGAGGTTACAACTGCACTACATAAAAGAAATAATCTGGAACTCCAGAATTTATTTTACAAACCCACAATGTTTATTTAGAACTGGGGTGAGGGGTGCTTCTTATTTGCATATGTTATCTTGTGAATTTACTACATGCATAATTTTTAGGTACTTAATGAGTGATTCAAATAGAAATGGAATTAGGTTGCAGACAATGACAGTAATGAAACTCAGGGACAATGAAATAGGATGCAAGTCCAAAGCAGTTAGGCTAAATCAAATTGTGCATCCCACAATCCAATTTCTATTGAAACTGCAGCAGCTTGAGATAAAGTTGTCATAAAGTCTTATCGAGATTAGTCAAGATAACATGAACATTAAGAAGTCATATTTAGATCATTTTCATTCTCCCATCTTCCCTTTACAAAAAGAAGTGGATGAGCAAACGATTCAGGTAGTTGATTGTAAATGTCCTCTCCCTCACCTCCCTATAACCAAACCAGCCTTGGTTCCTTGCACAGTCCCTTTTATCCCTGCCACCAGTACTATCAGGATTTCCTCATCTCTGGGCCATTACTACACCAGTTACCTACCAACTTGGTCTCCTTGCCTCTGGCGTCTGCTCCCTACAATTCTCCTTTTATCCCTCCAAGTCTAATTTAAATATCCCTTCTTCCTGGCTTTCCCTACTCCTCATCCAGAATTAATCAGTCTCTGATATAGCTGCCCCTGACATTCTATCCCACCATCTAACTTTTATTGATTAGCTCTCTGTTTGCATATGTCTGTACTGCTCAGTACACAGACCCTTGAGGGGAGGCAATGCTCTGTTTCACCAGCATATGAGCAATAGTGTCTCCCACAAAACAGGCCCTCAATAATCTTGTTTAATTAAACCCATTAGCTTTACTGGGAAATTTAGATATTGCCTAAATTGTGTTGATTTGTGCCTGTTTACAAGAATTCTGCTTATTAAAAACCTGCTTTTCTAACTTGAATAGAATGTGTAAGAGCTATTGATTGCCATTGATTGCTTAAGTTAGTGGAGTGGTATAGGGAAAGAAGACAGGAATGGGCCAAAGTATCATTTCAAAATCTCTTTCTCAAAGATCATGTGAAGTACAAGAGACATAAGTACAACAGAGTGGAGATTCAAGCTCCTGGTGAGTTTCTTTCTTTTTTTTTTTCTGGTGAGTTTCTTTTTTAAACAAATTGCTTAATTGCTTATTGAATTGCATACTATGCTACAAGTTGGTAATTCAGAGCCTAATAAGATGTAGTCTTCTCCCTCCAGAAAACTGGTAACAATATGGAAGGTAAGTTTGAAAAACATAAGAGTTAGTAAGAATCATGACTGACAGGGTCAGTGATATTCTAGTAAAGTGGGTGGAGGGACCTGCTTTGTAATATTTGCCAATTCCCATGGTGTAAATACTCCCACCATGTAGGATGGCAAGTTACCAAGGTGGTATCACTGAACTGAGCTGGAAAATGATTGACTCCACTGGTCCTTATGAGTCCATGAAAGCCAGCTCGAGCACACCATCAGACAGGATCTGTACTCCCCACATACAGAGCCACAAGCTAGATTCCCATTTATCCAAAAACTCATTCAATAGGTATTTATTGACTACTGAGTGTCTGACATCATGCTGGCCATTAAGAATAAAACAGTGAACAAACAGCCACAGCTCTGGCCCCATGGTGTTTATAGCTAGGAATCTTATGCTGGGAACTGACACAGCTAAGGACAGTGAAGGTGTCTCTGAGAACATGGGCAAGAGGGCTAGAATCTGTTCAATTAAGTGAACTTACCAGAGAAAGGAAGAAGTACCCCTGACAGAAGCAATGGAAATAACATATGAGTAAGGAAGGTGGCCTCTATTCTTAGAACAAGAAGCCACTGAAGAGTTTTAAGCTAAGGAAAAGCACGATCAGATCTGAATTCTAAAAAGCTTCTTCCGGCTCCTGTGTGTGGACACAATATTCTCTGGAGAGGCCAAGTGAATGCAGATACAACAATCTGGAGTTATGGCGGAGTTGGGTAGGCGGAGGATGGTGCAAAGGCAAAAGAATTGAGAGATACCTAGAGATGAGGGCTGCAAGGATAATTTCCAGGTTTCTGGAACCAAAGGGACACAGAAATCTGTCAATAACAGAAGGAAGATGAGTTTATGCTCAGATGTTGAGTTCATCAACGTGTTTTTTACATCCCCTCCTTATGTAAAAATAACTCCCTACAAAAAGAAATCTAAACCTCTTCTCATGGCTTTTAAGAACCTTCACACTCCCGCCCCATCCTTTTCTACCAGTTGCCCTGTATCCCATGCACAACTATTTCCCTCTCTCAGCAGTAAACCTTGTAGGAAACTCATAGAATCCTATCTGCATTTCTTCTTTCAAATGCCCCATCAAAATCTGCTTTCTGATCCTTGCTTCTTCATAAAGGGCAAATGCTCAACAGCTAACAGCTAAAGGGTAGACAGTGCAGGGGAGCTGCCCACCCTAGAACTATCTGCATTGCAGCCTGAAGAGGTGAAACTCAGATCATACCTTATTCATCTTTGTATCACCTGGACCTGTCAAAAAGTAGGTACCATATTTTTTAAAACAAAATCATAACATCTAGTCTAACAGCATGAACACTCTTAGAGGAAGACAGTAGAGTGGTCTCTAAACATACAATAAACACTCAAAAACATATGTTGTATATGAATTTGTGCCCTTATCAATGGACTCAACAAAGAATCCTTGGATAACTGCTATGCCCAAGCACACAGTAGGTACACAATGAAGAATAAAGGATAGACTATTGGGCTTTCCTCTGCATAGGACCATCATAAATCAGATTCTGTGACAGATGCCTCTGATTTGCCCCATGTTGCTGTGACCCACCTTTGATTTCAGCCACATATCTTATCCTGACTACATCCCACCTCAAGAAGGCCTTCTTCCACGCCATGCCAACTCTACAGGCAGTACTCATACTATGCACAAGTTCCCAGGGACAACCCTCAACATACGGGAGCCAAGAGCCAAGAGACAAATGCTCCAGCCTCTGGTCTTTCAGTAGCATATTTCTGGCAGGCCCAATTTAGTCTGGTCCTCCACAGATCTTGATAGGATCAAGTACCTACTGCCATACCAGTGCCTTAGTTTTTCTTCCTTACCTGTTCTCACTCTCTGCTCTCTTTCATGCCCATATAAATCACCTGCATTCAAATCCTTATTGAAGGTCTAATTTCTGGGGAACTCCAAACTAAGAAAGACTCCAATCAAAACTAATTCCACACGAAAAACAGGGTGAGAGCCACTCAGCAACTTTTCAGTTCTGTTGTTCACTGAGGACATTTGTGGAATATTGCAGTGGAAACAGTATTCGTAGCATGTGCTAAATACATGTCGTCCGAATTTAATCCTTGTAAAAAAATCTAGATTCTTCACAGGTAGTAAAAAAAAGGCAATGTATAGGGCTTCCTGAATTACTATTTTGTCACCCCAGTCCCTTAAGTTCATTACAGTTAGATTTGGCTCCTTTTTCCCACTTGAGCCCAGTACATTAGAATGTATTTATCAACAGATTAAATGCTACTTAAACTTTCTAAAATGATCTTACAATAGTAAAGGGGAAAAAAAACTTCTGCTTTAAACATACTCAGCTACCCATTAGCATGACAAAGTCTGCATTTTATTTAGACATTGCCATTAATAATGAAATGATGTATGATTTCCACTCCAGCAGCTCTTCCTTCCTTGCACAATCAATTATACATTTAAGAAAATACTTAGTGGATAGAAGCCTTCTCTCATTAAGCACCACTCGAGGGAGTTTGTGAGATTCTTAAAACTAGAAAAGATCTCTCAGATATATAGGATGGAAGAAGGAAGAATAAGCCATTCAAAATCTTTGAATGTTGATTAAAAAACAAACTCGTATGTATTTTGAACTGCTAAATAAGGAAAAACTTAAATACATACATTATTTAATCCAATAAAGACTTGGAGATAACTAAATATTATTTTTCTCTCTTCTCTTTGTTACAGCTAAGAAGCCAAGACTAAATAGAAATTAGACATTTGGGGTGAGACTCAGCCCCAGCATTGCTGTTCCTTAGACAAAACAGTCTTCTCTGTCAAAATCATGGAGGATTTAAGATAGTTGGTTCTTGAGAACACTGGAAATTGTCCAAAGTGAGAGTCAAACAGAAATAGCTAGCATAAGATTTCCCAGAAGGCAAAATGCGGATGGTTTTTCCCACTAAAATTATTACATATCACATTCTGGTTTGGGGAGGGTTGCTTTATCTTGGGATAATCTCCAGTATGATTTTGTATTCCCAGTGTCCAAAAAAACTAACTCTCTCTGACACAGCAGTAAATTCATTCAATTTGGTGGGTCCTAAGGCTTTCTCTTTTTCTCCCTCTAGAGGCAGAAAATGAAGCACTAAATAAGGTTTAATTTCAAGGCATTAAAAATAAAACCACGGATAAGTTGCTCCTGTAGGAACAGAAAACAGACCTTGGAAGAAGGCAAAGAGTGTGTCAAGAGAGTGTATACGCGAGAAAGGGTGGATTGCGCCAGGAGCAGGGACAAAGATGTTCTCACTCTCTCCGCTGTGCCTGCCTCCATCTTCCCCTGCACGCTCCCCCATTTCCCTTCTCCTCACCCCACGGCCTTGCTTTGCCCCTGCTCCAGAGGCTGGGAGTCTCTATCCCTGACTCTCTCCTGCCTTCCACCCCCCACATCCCTTACCCAGAACCACTGACAGTCCTCCCACCAGGGATTGGTTTCCCCTCCTGCCCAGCAGCTTCTCCTATACCAGGGGGGATCCCTGGCTTTCCAGAAACGGCTCTGTGCACGGATGGTGTACAGTGACAATCCTGTCACCAGAGAGTGCACCTCCCCTGACTTTAGTGGCTTGGCCTTCAGAACCCCCTCCGTTCCTCAGCTTCCCTCAGCCCCCATCTCTCAGGCACTGCCCTCAGCCCTTTGGTCAGCTGTGTTGGGCGTGAGCAATTTTTTCCCCCATGTCCCATAAACATCTGTGTAACTTCTAACTACGGACTGATCCCACGTCTCCTCCTGGCCCTTCCGGGGGTCTGTCTGTCCTCTTTCCCAGCCCGACCCAGGAGCCTCAGAAGCAAACTCTGAAAACTCAGTCTGAAGGAGCAAGAAGTCGCTACAGGGAGGGAGTTGAGGGGACAAAGCGGGGTGCCAGTGCTCTTTTTAATTCCACATTCTGGCAAAAAGAAAACCTCAGGTCTGACTTTAGAGCCTTTGACACATAATTGGTAGCCAATTTTCCTAAGTGGTGAGTCAATTTTCTGCTTGTGAAATGTAACTTTACCCTGGTGAACACCAGGCCCCAGGGTTTTCAATGTGGCTTAACAGCAATTATATGAACGTTAGGAAGGGGGGAAGTGTTAAAAGTCCCTACATTTACATTTTTTCGTGTTTTTACCTCTTAAAGGGGTAGGATACAGTCTCCTACTAACCCACGAAGAAAAGCTCACCCAAAAACAGACACGGGATATCCTGGGAAAGAAAGTCATTCTGAAGCCACACCACAAAGGCTGCAATTTTTTTTTTTTTTTTTTGCGTTCTCTCAAATTTCCAGACAAGGAGTGAGATGTCACCGGGAGGGCATCACATTCAGGGGTCAGGGCATCCTTTTCCTGGTTCCCTCGGGTTATTTTCTTTGCTCCCCCCCCCCCCACCGTGGGCGCGGCCGGGCAGGCCACCCCGCCCCAGCCCCGGGGCCCAGGGCTCCGGCTCCACATGTGCGACTCGTGTTTCGGCTTTCGCTGGCGACAAACTGGAGCCGGGCCCTTTCCGCTTAGGAGGAACTCGCTACGTGTCGCTAACAACAACACAAACAGCGCCTGCCCCCGCTCGGCGCTCCTCTGCCCGCAGTGCGCTCGGCACCGCGGCTGGATTTATAGCAAGGAGCCCCGACTGTAAGAAGTAATTCATGAGTCCCCACAATGCCGCTACTGAGAGGCGTGCGGGGGAGGAGGGCGAGAGCCGGGCTGTTCCCGCGCCGTGGCCTGCGTCCCAGCCGTCCCCGTGCGCAGTTGGGCACACTCACATTCGCAGCCAACACACGCAGTTTGTCCTCGTTAATTTTGCTGTGACTTTTTTTTCCCATAAGGAGGGGGAAAGTCATCTTTGCCACCTCTCTTTCATCACACTTCGTTAAAAACCAAAGAGGTTTCAAGTATCTTATTGTGAACAGTTGCGATGAAAAAGTCATCTCACATCCATACGTGTACAAACCCACAGAGTGCACACGTACACACACACGCATGTGCAAAAAAAATATTATGGGTGCTTCTGGACGACTTAATGTTTATTTCAGAAAAATATAATAATTTCAATAAAACCAAGCCTTATTTGGGGAAGCATTGAGCATGAATGTAGTTGAAAGATGCAATAGGAAACAAAATAACTGATGTTAAAAATCAATCAGCAGAGACAAATATAAACAATCTAAAAATTCCATCAAAAAGAAAAAAATTATGTTATGTAGGCATATGCTTATTGCTTCAATCTCCCAGAAAAGGTCCTAACTATCTTAAAGCAAAGTGGAAAATATTGCAAGTGAAAACTACACTTTGGACTACCAGATTCAGTTGCAAAAGGTATGGGAGGTGGGGGGGAACCAGCAAAAACACACACATGAAACTTTGTTACCAGATTCTGTATTAAAAGTAGGTTCGGAGGGTCTCATGAATACTTCTCCAAAGAAGCCTGGTCTGTGGTTATAAGGTTTGGTGTTCAACCCTGAGCAAATCACTTCCGCATTTCTCTGAAATTGAGCCAGGGCCAATCAAGATGATCCTTTGCAACACTTGCCTTTTAAATCTCACACCTTTGTTTTTCTCCCTAACTCTTAGATGAACTGTCTTCAAGTTTCTGCCTGGGTCCACCTTTCCAAGCTGGAATCAAGAGACAAGAGACGGGGATAGATAGAAGGATGAATCCTTTGCCTGAGAATTTGGAGCTGAATCGTTCAGCAGAGGCCTAGGGCAGGATAATTATTTTAGTGAAGCTCACTGCCTCCTCAGTGGTCTGTGAGACCCTGCTGAGCGTGGCTGCTTACCTTTGGCAGTAACCCAGGGCAGGTTCAGGAAACTGTTCCGTGTTCCTGCCCTTAGCTTTGTGTCAATGAAGCCTGGCACATCTTTTTTGTGGTTGTAATTTAAATGAGACAACCAACTGCACAGCTGTCTCGGTCAAATTATGCAAGGCCATGTGGCCTTTCTTCCATCTTTAAGAAGTCCAGGGCACCTCTGACCATGTTTGAGGGAAGCCCACGGGAGCAATGACCTGCAAAAGGAATAGCGATTACGCCAGCAAAGGATGGAAATTTGCCTAAATGAATATATTAAAGGTTTTGCTTAGAAAATGGAAATGTTGGTTTTAAATAGAGAGAGAACAGTGTCATGATTAAGACCCTGATCTCTGGGGTCAGACACAGCAGGGTTTGCATCTCAGCTCTATCATTTAATAGCTGTTTTGATAGTAGGCAAGTTATTTAACCTTCTGTAGCCCCAGTTTCCTCATCTGTAAAATGGGAAAAAGTAAGAATACTCCACCACATTGAGTTGTTAAGGATTGAGAGAATACTTAGCAAAGATGTAGTTTAATAAATGTTAGAGATTATCCTTGTCACCACCAGCAATTACATGCAAACCCCAATGCCAGTCACTATGTTATCTGTAAGGAAGAAAGGACTAATTTTATTCTGTCTCTGGCCCCTTATTTTACATATTATAGAACTACATCCTTGCCAAGATGCAGGCAAACTAATGTGACTGAAGTTTCTATAATCCAAGTTTTATTTATTCTGTTGATTCAATATTTAGTGTTTTAAGTTTTCTCTCTCTCTCTCTCTCTCTCACACACACACACACACACACACACACACACACACACCAGACACAGGAATGTGAGAATAAGCTTCTGTGTGGATACATACTACACCAGCATAAGCCAGCAGATATGCAGACACAAAATAAGTGAATGCACCCCTGGACGAAAGGAACATAATTATCAACTTTATTTTGACAACTCTATTCAATGATACTAGGCATTGCACGGCAGAAAATAAACTCTTTAAAATACTGAAAGCACAAGCCATTGTATCTTTGATCCTAAAGGCCATTTAAAAGCTGAGGTTAAATTACAATCAGATGGCCACAGGATAAGGACCTCGCCTTGGGGGCACTTCCTTGGGATAAATAGCCAGTTCTTATCCACATTGGAAGGAGTTGTTGGGCCAAAGCACCATGGGGCCAGTGACCCCTTGCTGGTCATTAATGGTTACTGAATTCCCTAGAACCAAGGTCATTATTGCTAATATAAACTTAAATAAAAATTCCAGAGACATATGGATTTCTTTTAATGGTCTTATTTCTTTTGGTTTTTATAGGGCATTTCTATAGAATTAATGTTCTATACATTAGCTCTGTAGTTGGTTTGTCTTAACACTTGATCCTGCTTTAAGTAAAGGTTTATTGGACATAAAATAAGAAATGAAGGAAAGCAAACAAAAAACAGGAAATCCTGAGAGAGCTTATTCTGTATCTGCATTCTCAGAAAATCATCCATGGGACTTATAATTTTGTTTCTTTGGAGATCTGTCAAAATAGTATAATACTGATATGGAAGGACTGGCGAGTTTAGACTTTAGAAAAAAAGAGCTTGTTCCCATTCTGGAAAAAAAAATTTGTTTCTCTCAGTCTCTCATCCCTGCATATTATACACACACACAAAAAAGTTTTTGAGATTTTGTAAAACTCTCATTTCCTTAAGCTTAAGGAATATATATTGTGTGTCACCACACAAGCGCAGGATACTAGCGGAGCATATGATGTCACAGCTTCATTCTAAAGATGCTGAGTGATTGGCCTTACAGGGAATCATCCACCCCCTGAAGGACAATTTCAAAGTGAATATGCTGACGACAAACACTAATTTAGTGAGTACATACTATGTGCATCTCAGTGTGTATTTTCTATATATCAACATTTAGGCCGATTCATCTGGAGGAGAATTCTAAACCAGACGAATATGGTGAGACACCTCTGGGCAGCTGCATAGGTAGCCTCTGCTGACAGCCTTTTGGGGTTATTACTGCACATAGATAAATGTGTTGGACCACGTGCCTCACATTTTACAGGCCTACAGTATTCTTTTTACTAGATCCCTTCCTCAACTCGCTCAAGTTATGCTACCAATAAACTTAAATATACCAACTCAATTAGCCTTGTAAGGTACATCATCTAATGATCTCACCCAATAGCTTTCTGCCTTAAGGGAGAGCTTAGCAATAGATGTGGGCTGTGTTTACTGCCTTATCCTCTTAATACCAGCTGATCCCTTGGAGAAGGTAATACAGGAGGAGTACAAGTTGGTTGAGAATGTTGCTGGTTGTTTAGTTATGATGATGAGGCTGTTATCTACCTTGGGGTACATGCTCAAGCAAATGTTTAATAGGGTGCTGTCCAAGGTTAAATATAAGAGGTGACGAGATTTATAGGAGAGGACTAAAACCATTGAGAGAGGGGGAACTTTAAAGATCCTTCGTGTCCACTTCTCTCATTTTACAAATGAGAAGGCTGAAACCCAGAGAAGTTAAGAGACTTGCAGAGGCTCACATATCCAAATAACAGCAGAGCTAGTATTAAAAACCCAGTCTCCTGTGTCCAAGTTCAGCATTCCACACCAAGTTGCTTCTCATTTTCATTATGAATGAAAATCCTACATCAGAATGAACAATTTAACATGTCAGGCTTCCAAGAGAACCAAAGCATGCGTGTTCCTTAACAGAGGATATTTTCAAATTTGGATTCATAATAGTACCCTAAAGATCAAAAATTAGCATAGTAGAGCATTAACCTCCACTGAAGGTGATGAAGTAAAGAATTACTTTACATCTCTTATTGGAGGTAGCACCAGACCTGGGAATGGCCAAATGATGGCAGGAGAAAGATGAATGACTCAATGGAATTCATGGTGCTTTGGAAAAGAGAAAGGGGTTATACTCCAAATGCAATTTCTTCAATAGGCAAGTGTCCTAAAAGTATCATAAAGTGCCTCTGAGGCAGTTCCCAATCTGAGACAGGGGCTACAACTTAATTTCTGTAGTAGATGCTTCATGAACATTTATTGAATAAATTAACATGTTGATTCTTTTGTTTCTCCTATTTGAGGTCAATGAACTCAACAGCTGCTTGTCCTTATCATCTCTGTAAATGAAAACAATGGTTTCCAGACAAGATAATACCCTACCATAAAACAATTTTTTTTAAATAACTTTAGCATGTTTATTTTTTTCTGGGTTCTAGCACCAAAATATTTGGGAGCAGAAAAGAATTCAGCTTGTTAAATGATTATGACAATTTGGGAAAGGAACAAAAGAGAGAGGATAAATATATTCAAAATTCCATCTTTTTAAAATTAGGGTGTTGGTCCTAAATGACCAGGCAGTGGAGGGACACAGGGAAGAAAGACTTAGCTCTTGACAATATTCAGTCACATCTTTAAATGGAGATAGAAAATCTAAAGTTTTCTAAATCAACTTAATCTTTTTAGCCAGGCCAAATAGACATATGTAACTTAAGGGTGAATAATTGTCACTTCCTTCTTTCCAGATATCCTGAAAAAGTACTGCTAACTACCCATCTCTCCTTCCAGCTTACCAGGTGAATATCCCTTTGCCTTTTGGAATCATTCCCCTGCTCCTCAGAGCTCAGCATAAGACTATGCCAGGGACTACTAATTTCTCCCAGCTCCTTACCTGTGACTTCTGCCCTTCCTTGGCAAGTCAAAACAGGTGACAAACCTGCTCATGCTTAGGCAAAACTGCACACAGAAGTGGTTTTGAGTAGGTGGCAGTACAAGGCATTTTTCCCCCCTGATTATAATTTTTTTAGAATTATATTCTGCAACAATGCTTCATTTCCTTTATTATTATTTTTAGAAAGGATAATTTATTACATTTGTTTAGGCTTAAATAGTAAGTTTTTAAATGCGGACTTACTTTGAAAATTGCCAAGATCAATATTTATGCATGTCAGTACCTTCTGGAAAAAGATAATAATCAGAGACAATCGCTTATGATGAGACATTCGGAATAGAAGGAACTTTTATAAAATTCCTGCTGAAAGATGACTATTGATGAAATATCTGACAAAAACAAGTCACAATTTTTTGCAGTGTCAGAGCATAGTATGAACAAGCACAGTTGCATATATGAAACCTGAGCTTTAAAAAAAAAAAAAAAAAAAGCAACTTTTTGGGATGGATATTATGTAGCTTCTTCTTCCCAGGACAGTTAGACTTTCTTAGAAACAATTTAACTTCTGCTCAGTGCAGAATGCTGGGCCTTGTTAGAGATACAGAGCCCAGGGGTTTCCTTGGACTCAAACCCAGAAAATACAAGTTGTACCTACCCTTCCCTGAGGCTAATTTCACACAAGGTGAAATGGAGCGTGTAGAGGGACCCAGATAGCTTAGAGTAGTAGCAGAAAGGCCACTTGAACCACAGCCAGGGACTTGGCTTGTGGTCCTGGCTCTGAGGCTAATTAGATCTTTGGGCAACGTTGCTGTGCTTCTCTTGGCCTCAGCTTTCTCATCTTTAAAATGAAGGGACTGCACTGTAGTCTCTGAGTGGACCACACTCCACTCATTTCAAATGGAAACCTGGTCGCTTCTTGCCAGAATCTAGATTCTTCAGAAAACTTGACTTGTGGACCTAGCTCAGTTATTTCTTAGCTTTTTGTTAAGCTAAACTGTTCATTCTCCATACCCACGTAATAGGTACTGAAAAGCTCCGCCTATCACACAGATTTGTCATGAAAACTAGAGATGATAAAAAGATCTTTATTTCATTTCCACTAAGAGGTAAATGAGTGATAGAATTAAAGTGGTCGCCTTTCCTAAATTACGTATGTCTTAGTAGAGATCAAAGATTCTTAGCTAAAAGGATGAAATTCTGACAGTGGAATTCCAAGCATTGGCCAGAATTGGGTGGAAAAACCTTTTCTGCATTCTTAAGAACTCCAAAAATATTCCTTATTGTTTTTAAACTCAGCTGTTTAATCAAACCTAAAGGGGACTATACTAGTGGAGCTTATAGACTTGCCCAAACTAAAAAGAATATCTAAACTGGGAGGAGGAGAGAATCGGTAAGTCTATGTTTTTGTTAATGAATGAAGATCCCATATTTCACTCCTGAAAACTCTCATGTTGTTTCGGACCATTAGTAGAAGCACAAAACTAACTCAGTCAATAATAGGATGTGAAAAATTCGGTGTGACCAAGGTGCACCAGAGAAGTTCCCGGCTGAAGGGGACCTTTGGGAAGCACGTAGTCACCATGGGTCTGCCTTGAAACTAGACAAATGACACTGTCTTGCTAGAAATCTAGAGATTCCCTTTCACATTTCCACAGTGACAAGGTTATATAAGGGAGTTCCCAGGAATCATTTATAACTGAGAGAAAAAAGGAGGCCACCTTCAAACTCCTTCAAAAGACCTGAGATCCTACTGGAAACCCAGAGCAACTGCACCAGTTGGTGTTCCCAGAGAATGAACAACAGACCAAACCAATCCAACCCGTGGAGAGAAGGGGACACGACACTTCTCAGTAACATTCAGCCACAGCCATGATTTTCCATGGTTAATTTCTGCTTCCCTAAGAACTTGTACTGCATAATTCTTCCCTCTGTTTTAAATTCCCACTGCTAACAGAGCCTCTGAGAAATGCTGAGCCCTTTGTGTCAGCACCCTCAAAAGGTACCAGGGAAAGGACTGAGGCAGAATTTTTGCCCCAACAGTCAGAGAGAGGGTCTGTGTACCCTGGTTGAGTTGCTAGTTCTCGTGACTGCCAAATCCTTGACAGACATTACAGGGACACAGCCACAGCTGCTGAGGTAGTGCCATTTCAATCAGGCCTCCTCCAACAGCTTACTCCTAATTTCTACAATATGTAGGTGGCAACTGTCGTCTAATGGATGTCTGTAGATACAAACCAAAGCTGGCTAAAATTGTGTCTGGAAAGCTGACAAATTCTCAGGAGCAGCAGACAGAAATAAAAGAACTGGTAAGGAGAGAAACGGACCTATAATGTAATACAGTTCCCTGAAAAAATTCATTATCCCAAACTTCCATGATAGATCAAGGAATGGGCCCTAATTCTTCCCTGAATATTCTGGCTATGTTATTATTAATGTTGCAGAAACATTTTAGGCCTCTGTCTATCAGCAATTTGATGAAAGAAAAACACTAACATTTCACCGGTAATGTTGAGAGCACAGTGACTTGAAAGAAACTACTATTAGTAAACTAAAAAGCATTCTAAATAAAGAAAATTACTGCTGTTAAGACACACTGTTCTGAGAATTATCAGGAAGAGCACCACAATGCTAACTCTGCTGTATATAAGAAATTATTCAAGTATGCATTTGAGTAATTCTGCATTTTAATTTAACCCTTTGAAACATTAATCAAACTGTGGCTAATTATAGGAATTAAGGAATTAAACGATGGAATCTTCTAAAAGATATTATTTAAAAGGCAGTTTATACAATTACTTGTATAGATGTTTGCTTTAAAGAGGAAAACAGTTCTACTATAATGAAAAGGGTCTTAGAAAATTAAATTAACAAGGGGGGACCAGGCTGATATGAAACTAAATTAGCATCAAATGCAAATTACAGGGTACTTAATGGTAGAAACAGGTGCAGAGAAGAACCCTAAATGAGATAAATGAATAAAACATCCCTCTCCACAAATGTGGAAGCTGACACAAAGTCAATGATATGAATAATTCAGCAGCCTCCACACTGCTGTTGAGGTCAGCCTGCCTTGACCTTTGAAACAGGAAGTAAAATTCAGTTCAAATTTGAGTGACTGGAAATATAACAGTTATTTGTTTTTTTATATTAAAAAACATACAGAATTTTAAAAAATACAAATATAAGAAATATACAATAGAATTATAGTTTGAACTAAAAAGACCTTACATAATGAAAGTAGTTGGTAAACAAACAAAAAAATTATTAGGTAAGATTTTATCCAGACCATCTTTCACTTTGGAAATCCTAAAAATAAAATAATTAAAAGCATGGTACTCAGCTTTTTGATCAAATTCTCTGTAAAAATGAATTTCTACATCTTTACTCTTCAAATTATTTTGTCCTGTTGCTGCCAAGTAAAAAAGCAGGTCATAATAAAAAGAAAATTAACCACAAATTTTTATTAGTAATACAAAATAATCTCTCACATTTACAATATAAAATTTGGCTAAACTAGATTTTTAAAAATCTAATTTAGCAGCTTTTTGCCTTCCAACCCTGATCTAATAAATGCTGCATCCCAAAAGCTTGTTTACCTTATAAAAATGCAACCTAGGTTCTAAAGACAAATCATTCTCTTAACTGAAAATCAATCACGGTTTTAGATGTCTTTTATGCTTTTTTTTCTTTCTTTGCATGCTTCAAAGGTATTTTGTACAAATAGTGAAAGTACTCTTCTCATTTCAAACTGAATTTTGTGCAGTTAGAGATTAACAAGGTATGACAACAAATGAATTTATATAAGCTAGAAAGACAGCAAAATATATATGGTATATCACCCTTGTTCTTATTTTATAGGATGGTATAAAAGATATTTGATAATAGCCATTATCTCTGCCCTCCAATCGGTTCTATTAAGGAGTCCCACAACTTGGCCATCTACTTCCATCTATCTACTGTGCTTGTCAGATAGAAGATTATATCGAAAGATGATCTTAATTTTATTTTCTAGATTTAGAGAGGGTTAAAGCTACACACACACACACACACACACACACACACACACACGCACGCGCGTGTACACATCTCAGCCAATTGTGGGAGAACGGTGGAAACTAAGTCTATGATATAATTACCATAGGAAGAAGTTTGAGAAATGTTCCTCCCAAACCTGGCTGTTTAGCTGAGACAAAATTAAAGATGCAGAGTGTATTGGGCTTTTCTTGATTATTATTATTATTATCATATCTGCTAAATCACTCCTCACTCGATATTTAATAAAGAGTGATAGACCAAACACTGCTGATTTGGGGTTTGCTGTAATGACTGACCTGAGCGAAGGCTTTGTGTACAAAGTGGCTCCCCATTAAATAAGGGCTCTGTGGAACCAGCTGGTTCTCATTTTGAAACAACCGGTTTCTCTATCCCCAAGTGCTAAAGAAAATAATCCCTGCAATCTATGACTGCACACTTTCACAGAGGCAGCAACGAGAATTTGATTGTGGAGGTAATTAAAGTCATTCCTGGAACTTCCAAGAAAAAAAGCATAGAAAGAGGTGGGGTAAAAAGAAAGAATACTCAATGATAGTGTTTAAAATTAAACTATGACAAATCATTTTGAGTAAAGAAGAGGGAGGAGTAACCCTCACCCTTTAAGGAGTTCAGTTGAAACAGCTCTGTTTTTTCCCCCTCTCCACAGCTCCAGAGGGAGGTCGGAGATGCGATTAGTCAGGGCCACAGCCCCCAGTGTCCGGCTGGGAAGGCAAATCGAAACATGGCTCCAGAAGCTACTTGTCACTGATGACACATCACAGTGAGATTTTTTTTAAGTTTCAATCTTTAAATAAAATAGCCAGGAGGAATCTTACTGGATTCTTCAACCCAGGGTTTTTCCTAGCTCATCTGAAATGCGGAAAGATTACTTTGACATTAAGGAAAAAACAAGACAGCTATATTTTTATATATATATTTTTTAATGCTATGCTGTTCTATAATAAGAACCCGCGCTCAAATCACCTGAATGGCATTCGACTAAACCTGTGTTTCCTGACCACCTACAGATTTCATAATGTTTAGGGGGGAAAACACTAAAATGTGTGTAATCTTTCTGCACTATCTGGCTTTAACAGGAAGAAGAGATGGGCTCAGTGAGGACACTCAGGGTCTCTCAATTAACCTGATTAGTTCAGTACATTGCTCTCATGAATGACACCTTATCTTGAAAATAAGGGAGAACTTCCTTCCTCAAGTAGACACAGGAGCCCCCTAAAGCCACAAAGATGCAGCCTATCAAATGTGAACACCTCTGCTTCTCCCTCTTCCCAGCTCGCAGGTCAAAGAGACTGGCAGCCCTAGCGCTTGATTGGATTTTGTATCCTAAGGACAGAAGGCAAGCTCTCTTCTGCCCAGGTGGCCTTGGAGAAGGCTGGGAAAAGGGATGCCCTGTGGGCAACTTCAAGCCCCTTCTTTCAGAGTCAACCAGGCACGTGATGGGATTGGGGGTGGGGGACAGGAGGATTTGGGAGGGGGTGGAGGGAGAGAAACAGAATTCATTAACCCTTCAATCGCCAGAGTGGCACTTCAATACTACCTGTCTGAAAAAAAAAATGGTGAATTCTGAAATCTTTTAACCAAGGCTCTGCTGAAATATCTTTTCCCTAACACCGATTTCAAATTTGACTTGAAATAACTATGGGAGGGAGATGGCAGAGTTTTTGACCTCGAAAATCAAGTTTTACCCCTGAACTCTCTGAAATGTGGTTTACAAAGCATGCCAAATATATATATGTATGTGTGTGTGTACATATATATTCATATATTTGAATTCACATCATCATACATAATAGACATGCTAGATAACAGAATATATTCTTGAAAATATGCTTTGTGAGAATGTCAACAGCAGGGTTTTTCAATTGTCTGCTCTGTGATTTACTTGATCAATTAAACAGTTAGGCAATGAGGAGATTTGCATGGTAATCGTGTGAAGATTAACATTTTAAGTGTAACAAAATTAATATTTTATCTTACATTTTCGGTTCCTCCTCACTCTTTAATGGCAATGCCATTTCACTTTATCGTGTAGTTGTAACAAGCCTGTCTGTAGCAGCAGAGACGAGCCACCAATCAACAATTTCAAGTCTCGCTCTTCCCTCCTTTCATGGGAACAAACTCTAAGCCCCTAGCAGGCAGGAGCAACACTCTGGATGTTATTGTGTAGAGAAGTAGTAGGAGGGATTAGCAAAGAACATATTTATCTTTTTTTTAATTAAAGAATGCTATTTTAGATTGGGATCTTGATGCAGAGGAAACATATCTCTGGGTTGAAGTTACCTTTTTGCTCAACCCCAGTGGTTTTGAACTTGTGCAAATCTGTGGTTTACTGTCTACCTCCTAAAGAGTTTGTGTACCTCCCTGTGCTCAGCAACACCACACACACAAAAATTAAAAAAAAAAAATTAGAATGCCATAGCTGGAAGGGATCTTAAAAAGCTCTTCATTCTGACCTTTATTTTAAAAATAACAGCCACCTTATACTGCATATGTATTATGTGCCAGCCATTGGCTAAGGGCTCTCCATGTTTCTCACCCTGTAAAGCAAGAATGACTACTATTATTCCTGTGTTACAGATGAAGAAATTGAAGCTTAAGGTGGCTCAGCACCTGTAGCTCAAGCAGCTAAGGTGCCAACCACATACACTAGAGCTGGCGTGTTCGAATGCAGCCCAAGCCCACCAAACAACAATGACAACTACAACCAAAAAATAGCCAGGCATTGTGATAAGTGCCTGTAGTCCCAGCTACTTGGGAAGCTGAGGCAAGAGAATTGCTTAAGCTCAGGAGTTGGAGGTTGCTGTGATCTGTGATGCCACGCACTCTACCCAGGGTGACAGCTTGAGGCTCTGTCTCAAAAAAAAAAGTGAAACTTAAGGAAGTTAAACCACCTATAGTCCCACAGCCCTGGATGAGCCAGGATTTGTATAAGGCATCTGACTCCACAGCCTCCAGTCTTAATCACTTGCTGGACTGCTTCAGAAGAGTGTGATGAAGCCACAGATCTGTACAAGTTCAAAACCACTGGGGATGAGCAAAAAGGTAACCTCAACCCAGGGATAGGTTTCCTCTGCATCAGGATCCCAATCTAAAATAGCGTTCTTCAGTTCACAAAATAAATAAATATGTTCTTTGTTAACCTCTGCTATTACTACTCTAACTTTTTTTGGAGGGTGGGGGTCAATTCTGAGACACTAACAAAGGTCCACAAGGCCAACCAGGACCATGTCTGTCTTTCTCACTGAAAATAGTGAGAAAGTATATAGCAGAAATTCAACAAATATTTATGAAAAGAAAAAAAGTGAGTGAATCCTCATCCCAGGAGATTTAGCAACATTGATTAACTTCAGTAAGGTAACAGTGCTTCTAAGAAAGTTCCATGGCAGGGCCACGCTCACTCATGCCTATAATCCTAGCACTCTGGGAGGCTGAGGCTGGGAGATCACTTCAGCTCCTGAGTTTGAGACCAGGTTGAGCAAGAACAGGACCCTGTCTCTAAAAATAGCCAGGTGTTGTGGTGGGCACCTGTAGTCTCAGCTACTCAGTAGACTAAAGCAAGAAGATCACTTGAGCTAAAGAGTTTGAGGTTGCTGTGAGCTATGACACCATGGCACTCTACCAAGGATGACAAAGTGATACTCTGTCTCAAAAAAAAAAAAAAGAAAGTTCCATGGCAATGATCACATTAAAAATAACAATCCACGTGGAATATATTATGTTCAAATTGCAGACGCTACCTGATTTTAAGTACCTAATCTTTGCTAGGTTCAGCGCTAGGTATTTGAACCCTTGCAACTCTTTAAAATAGAATGGACTTTTCCCATTTTGGGAATGGCCAAGCTGAGCTCTCTGAGGCTCAGGTAGTGATAAGTAGCAATGGAGTCCATTCCATAGCAATGGACTCCAAAACCTATGCCTTCTACCAGATTTCTTTCTGGATAACTTTTGTCTCAATGAAATACACAATGGTTCACTCACCAAATTAAATGAAAACAGAAGAACTAAACACTGTTCCAGTAATGGGTACAACAATTATGTCGTTTATATATATTTTTTAATCCCCAAAGTTAAATGTGTCGTTAAACTAAGAAAACTGGTTAGGTAAATGGGTTTAAAGTAGTATATCGATATAATGAATTGTGGATTCAAAGAAAAAGAAAATAAATGAGACATTATGAAATACCAAAGTAGTGTTTTTAACTGGGCAGTTGAGGAGAGAAAAATAAATTGGGCTGAGAGCTAGGAGATGTGGAGTTTCTTTTTTTTTTTTTTTTTTTTTTTGAGACAGAGCCTCAAGCTGTCACCCTGGATAGAGTGCTGTGGCATCACAGCTCACAGCAACCTCCAATTCCTGGGCTCAAGCAAGTCTCCTGCCTCTGCCTCCCAAGTAGCTGAGACTACAGGCGCCCACCACAA
>CAUYON010129811.1:0-31982 GCA_963573935.1 Arctocebus calabarensis | reverse complement strand
CCTTTCCCTGTATTCCTGTGCTATAATTGGGTTTTAGCCTTCATATGAAAGCTATAAATTAGCTTCATATTAGGGCTGAGTATATTGGATACTTTTTCTTCCATTCTTGAGATGCTTTGCTAAGAAGAATATGTTCCAGCTCCATCCATATAAACACAAAAGAGGTAAAGTCTCCATCTTTCTTTAAGGCTGCATAGTATTCCATGGTATAAATTGCGGTACATGTATACCATGGAATACTATCAAGCCCGCCTTTTACCAGCTGGGTGCCCCAATATAGTCGCTCACTTGTTCTGGGTCTCAGCATCCTTGTTTGTGAAAATGAGCATAAGGGAGGCAGATCACCAAGGACACTTTAAAGCTTCCAGATTTCTCATTCCCAACTCCCACCCCCCACAAAAGTGGTTGCAGAGTGGCAGGAGCGTGCCACCTGGTCCCCAGAGTGTGGCTGTGAGTAGAGCAGGATAGGGCCCTGCTTCTTCAGCCCAGCCTGAGCTCTGCAATCCCAGCTCCTTCATGGCCATTGCCATCCCGATTGGTCCACAGCTGCTGTCCTGGTCCAATAGAGCTATTTATCAAACACACACAATTAAGACCACAGTTGCAGAGCAGATTTATTCCAGGAGTAGAGAAGGGCCTGGGGGCAGGGAGGAGGGAACAGGCCCCGGGGAGGGGGTGAGCTCTGAGCTGCACACCATCAAGGTTGGAGCTAGAGGCTTGAAGCTGATGCAGACCGACTCTGTGCCAGGTGCCTCTACACGTATTATCCGTGTGGACCTGGGAGCTTTCACCCCTTTTCACAGATGGGGTGAGTGATGCAGAGAGGACCAAACCCGCCCAGGGTCCCATCTTCAGTGAAGGCAGAATTGGCCTTTCATACCAGGGGCCCTCGTGCCATGCTGGAGGAAGGAGATATTAAAATAGGAATTTTGACAGAGTCTGGGAGACACTGAAACTACAGATATTAGACACTCAAGAGGGTGCGACAAGTCACCAGGGGCAGATTTCATAAGGGAAATTTTTGAGAACCAGTGCTATGATTCTCAGGCTCCTCTGTTAGGTCAAGGGTATAGAGAGAGAGCAGAGAGATGGAAGGGCATGGAGATTTCTTTGAAATGCCGGGGCTACACTGTGATAGCCTCCCCTCAAGTCAGTGAGATGTGGTCCCCATGGTTAGGACACTCAGAAACCCAGGCCCTGCCCAGCCAAGATGAGTACTCGAGTACTCATGAGGCTATGTGGTGTGTGTGTGTGTGTGTTTCCTGTGGTCCCAACATGCACAGGGCACCACCACCTAAGAGGAGGTTGCTGCCAGGGCTGCCCGGGGAACAGAAGGGCCTGACAGCAAGACTGGAGATAGGCTCCTGATTCCCAGGGACCTTGGAATGAATCGCGTTAATGGCTTCAAGTGGCAAGTTGACTTCCCAGATCAAAGTGACTGCAAGTATGATGTCCCCATGCCTAAGTCCCCAGGGAGCCTCCATATGCACTCTTGGGGGACTCTGGCTTCTCCTTGGCCCGGAGTATCCAAAACAATAGCCCAAGAGTGGGAACAGGTGAGCAGTGTGGGGAAAGACAGCAGCCGACTCTCCCCCTTTCCCTCCCTCCAGGCACGGACACGGGTGGAGAGGCTGGGCGCTGTGCGTGAAGGCTGGCGTGTACATCACACACTGGACACAGCCTGAGTCGGGCTGCTCTCTGACCCTAAGGGCTGGTTACCTGAGGGCAAGCAGGAAGCTGTGGGATCCCCTAGGAGCAGGCTGTGGTGACACCCCCAGAGCATTCCAGAGGGAGGGGGGAGGGAGAGTAATGTCGGGCTGGAGCACATCTAGGAGAGGGCACTTGCCTCAGGGGCCACCCTGGGTGCAGGTACGGTGGAGCCGGAAAGGTCATGTTCCAGTGAGACTATAGAGGAAGAAACTGCATGACCTTTCTGGGCTACGGCTGGCCTGTCCTTCCTTTCCTGTCCTGGGCACCTGGGCCTGCAGACTGCTCCCTCCCATCATCAGGGAGGAGGCCTTTCCCTCAAGGCCCCTCTGTTTGCTGCCTCACCTCAAAGGCGGGCTTGTCCCAGAAACAGGGGTGCATAGGGCTGGGGAGGAGAACTCCAGCCAGGCCTGTGTGTGCAGGTGTGCGTCCCCATGGGCACATAGCAGATGCAGTGGTGCTACCCAAATCCCCCTTCAGGACTAAGACACGCATCCTCCAACTACCAGGAAGATTGCCTGCTGGTGGCACGGAGCTGAATCCCTCTCTGAGAGTTGCCCTCAGCTGGAGGGAGCCACCTCATGCAAATACACTTCCCCTCCCACTACCCAGTGGCTGGTCCATGCAGAGATGCAAAGGCACCATCCCGCTGGGCACAGTGGGTGGCTCACACCTATAATACCAACACTTTGGGAGGCAGAGGTGGGAGGATCTCTTGAAGCCAGAAGTTCAAAACCAACCTGGGCAGCATAGTGAGATCCTCATCTCCACAAAAACTAGAAAAATTAGCCATGGGTGTGGTATACACCTGTTGTCCCAGCTACACAGGAGGCTGAGGCAGCGGGATTGCTTGAGCCAGGAGTTTGAGGTTGCTGTGAGCTATGCTGACATCACTGCACTTCAGCCTGGGCAATAGAGCCAGACCCTGTCTTCATTGAAAGAAAAAGAAAGTCGGGCCGAGTGGTAGCTTCCTTGCAGCTGGGCACGGGGGACGTTTCTGGGCAGATCCTGCCTGGCAGAGATGCCTGGGGTCCTCTCTCCCCAGTCTCACCGTGCCCAGCCGCAAGGAAGCTGTTACTCGTCCGCCATCTTGCTCCGCCTCCCCAAGAGCTGGATTTCTTAAAGAGAGAATCTATCTAACAATTAAGCACTTAGGAAATTATTTAATAGTTCAGGTAAGAAGTTGTAAAAGGAAAAGAAAAAAAGAAAAGAAAAGAAAGGAAAAGAAATAAAAGCCCTGCGAAGAAATAATTCAGAGCTGAGAGATATGTTGATCACCAGGTTCTGGACGATTTCCAAAATTGGATAAGATGAAGAAAATAATGCCACAGTAAAATATGCAAGCAGTCAAAAGGTACTGTTGCTCACAACTTAAATGTGAATTACAGCAGGAAACACAGCTTAAGCCAGGTTGAGAAGAAGGAGAAACCAGATAACCAGTGCCCATGCTTCCTGGCTGAGTCAACCTTCTTCAGAACACGGAATGATGATGATCCGTGCATGGTCCTTAGAGGCAAACTAGATTCTCACTAAACTCCACTCTGGTGTGATACATGGGAGAAAGTAGATTAAAAACTTGTATAGGGATATGCTTTGTGGAAAGCTATTGCTAAAAATCCCAAGTGTATTTAAAAAGTAACCCCTTATTAAATTCTGGAGTCTCTCAAAAAAAAAAAAAAAAAAGAAAGAAAGAAAAAGAAAGTCACAGCCTCTTCACTTAAATTCTGGACACCCCTAGTGGGCCATCCCAGTTTCAGAACTCCCTGGGGATGGGCTGAGGACACCCCGCCCCTTGCATCCACCCTGCAGCTCAACTCTCCCTGCTTGAGCCCACCTTCCTCAATCCCCCACAGGCGCTGCTCCTAAGAACTCTCACCGGTAAGCCCCCCGCATGCCAGTTGCCCTCTCAGAGTCTGTTTCCCAGTAATCTGAGCTCTAGGAGGGCCTTCCTGTGCATGGGCACTTGTGTGTGCCTGTGTGAACGTGTGCATAGGAGATGCTGGGAGCATGCTTGTGAGTGTGTGAGGTGTAGGCAGGTGGATAGTGGATGGGAATACCTGAGATTGTGTATGAGCATGAATGTGTGAGTATCTATGTGAGGCTCACTCATGTAAGCAAGAGAGAGTGTGTGTGTGTGCATGGCAGAGTGGCCCAGGCAGATTCCTCCCAGATTTCTCTGCTCCTCTCTATTCTGCTATCCCTGCCCTCCCACCTCCCCAACCAAGGACCCTGCTCTTACCCAGGGGAAGCCCCTGCAGAAGCTAGAGAGGAGGAGAGACCTGCGGACCAGTCTCCTGCTTGAGACCAGATGCTGCTCCACTCCCCTCCCCTTGCTCACTCCACTGATAGGGAGCCCAACTGCCCACAGATGAGCTCACCCGTCAGGACACCTCTCCCGTTTAAGATCCTTGTTTGGTGGCCCTGTTGCTTCCACCCCTCACCTTGGCTCTTCCTCCTGCCACGATAGATGCCCAGAGATTCTCAGACAGTCACATCCTTCCAAAGATGCCACCCATCATTTCCCCATAAGGACATCAGGCTCTGATGCTCCATCTGTTTTCAACTGTACAATGTAGACTCAAGCAGGAACACGTGTGTTTCTGTAGTTAGCTGTGTTGTTCCAGTCCATGTAATGTTCCTGTCTTTCAATGAACTGCTAGCTGTCCTCCTTCTGGACACTCTGTGCCTATAAAGTGTGTAGCCAGGATGTGGTGACCAGGGCCAGGAGCAGAGGAAGAACATTCCTTCCTACCACAGTCTCCGTGAAATTCGGAACCTACATCTGGGTCTGCTGCTTTAGTAGCCACAGCACTCTGTTTGTGCTTACTTTGACCTTGGGGGCCAAATAAAAATGACCGGATAATTTCAGGTGGAATTCTGCCAAGCCAGCTCTGTCCACCCACCTTGGGCTTGTTCCTGGAGTCATTGATTTTTGTTTGATCTGCAAGTGCCAGATTTTAACATTGATTACTGTTAAATTTCTTCATTGTTGATTTTGGCCCAGCAATTCTGCCTGGGAAGAGTTTTGGATCATGCATCAGCTATATCGATGTAACTTGTGCTTTCGAGGTTTGGCCAAACCCATCTTTTGTGCCTTTATCCAAGTGTCTGGTGAAATCACTGGGCAGTTTGGAGCCAGGACAAAGTTTTGTACTGGAACTGCCTCTCTCAGTTCATTCCTCTCAGTACAGGTTCCTCAGGAGGGGGCTATGCAAACCACTGTGAGCTAAACCTGTATCGACTGATCTGCCAATCCAGTGGTCCTGTGAAAAAGAGAGGAAATGTTTAATCATGCGAATCTTGACTTTTGTGAGCTCAGGCTCACCGTCGGACCATGCCATGTTCTTTTCAAAGTGCTCCCGGATTTTCTGTTTAGTCAGGCAATGTGGGCTGTTTCTGTCATGCTCAGCACTCACTCTCCTACTTATCCTTTCTTTTTGGCAAACAAAGGCAACTTTGGCCCTCCCCTGTCTTCTTACAATTGTCTCATTCTCCATGACTCTTGGAAACCCCACAGAATATTTGAGGTCCCTTCTATATAGAATAACCATATAATCTTTCAAGCATAAGGGATGACTTTGAGAGTGTGTTTGTCATCAATTGCTGTGTAACAGATTGCCCTAAAATTTAGCAGCTAAAAACAACACACATTTACTATCTCTTAGTTTCCGTGAGTGAGGAGTTTGGCAGTGGCTTAGCTGGGAGGTTCTTGAAGGTGCAAGTGAGAAGCTGACCAGGGCTGCTGTCATCTGAAGGCTCGCCTGGGGCACGAGGATCCATTTCCAAGACAGCTAAATTTGCTGTTGTCAGGAGGTCTCAGTTTCTCAGCACATGGGCCTCTCTGGAAGACTGCTGGAATTTTCTTTTATGTGGCAGCAGTTTCTCTCCAGTGTGAGCGATCCAAGAAAGATCAGGGAGGAGACAGCAATGCCGTGTACAACACAGTCCTGAGAGGGACTCGCTGTCACTCTCACTGTATTCTATTCATTAGAAGCAAGGCAGCAAGTTCTAGCCCACACTGCAGGGGAAGGAAATTAGGCCCTGCCTTTTGAAGGAAAGAGTATGGAAAAAAATGTTTAAAGGTATTTTTAAATCACCACAGTGAATGAAAGGAGATGGTAAACAATTACACCAGGATGATGATGAGTGGGTGGGAACCAGGTCTGTCCTACACAGATCACATATGGCCATCCAATTCCTTCATTGTTTCCAAGAGATTTTGGACCCTGGGTCAGAGTTAAAAATCCATCATGACCCTCTTCACATATACATATGTAACTGAAATCAAAGCTCAAGAAACAGCATTTAACCTTATCACATGTGTCAACATCTGAAACATTCTACTTCATTCTATTTTATTCCAGTCTACTCTGCATATTCTTGTATAGCCAACTAAATTTATTTCACAACCCACTAATGGTTAGCAACTCAATTTGCAAAAACAGTTATCCTAGAGTGAGCTTTTTGTGCGCACTGAAGCAGCCTCCATTCTCCATCTATTTTGAAACTCTCCATGGGTCTGCCCCAAGTTTTTTAACCCATTTTTTTTATCTTTGCAAGCCCTTTCCCCTCAATGCATACACACTCTTGACCTTTAGCTCTATACAGCCACTGAGTTATGAGATGTATAAAAGATACACAAAACCAGGAATAACACGTCTCCTTTACAATACCCAGGGCAGACATTACTAATCGATCATGGTGCTGTCCCATTAAGTATCTCAGTGTCTCAGAATCTTTCCCAACCCAGAACTCCAGGATGCCATTATTTGTGAGACAAAATCTATTTCATAAACCCTTCACCTGAAGCTAAAAGGTGAACTCTTTGAGTCCCAGAGATATAGAGTGGCTTTCCCAAGGTCACATAGCTTATGGATAGCCAGACAGAAACTGAAGCTCCCCTGGCTCCCAGGACACTGCTGTCTCTGACGAGCCAGTGCTCTCCCAGACCGTGACCATTCATTGTCATTTAGACCTTCTTCTTCTGACATGGAGCTAGTGATTGCTCATCCGGCCTATCACTGAACTACCCTTCCTCTACACCCACCACCCACCCAAGTGGTTAATGGGACTTCAGACCCTTTCCAGAGACAGCCTCATCTGGAGGCTATCCCACACAGGGGCAGCTTAGTTTGAGATACACACAACCTGGAGAAAAGACCTCGAGTCCTGCACTACCCCATCAGCCAGAACCAAGGGGCTGGAGCCCCCTGGTTACCCATTACCACCAAGTGAGCCCATGGACCTAAGACATGCAGGAGTGAATTTTCAGATTACTGGAGGAAAAGCATTACAGGCTGAGGGAACACAAACACGGATGCTCAGAGGTGGATTCCTACTTGTTGGGTTCAAGCAGCAGCAGGAAGGCCAATGTTCACTGTGTCCTTTCTCCTCTGACCTCACCAGCCTGTCATGAACACATGGAAGGCCACAGACACCACAGCCTCAGGAGTTAATTGGTTGTTGCTAAGCCATGAAATGAGTTGGAGGCAGAGAAGGGTCCAGAATCCAGGGATCCAGAAGTCCAGTCCAGAGGTCTTTTGTGGCTCAGAGCAGTCTCCTTGCTGATTGTGGGTTGGTGCCCAGAGAGCTCAAACCTGGATAATTTCCTGGTTAGGGAGCAGCCTTCTGATTCTTCCAGGACAGTGGGAAGTATTTCCTGGGCTTGAGGAAAAAGAAAATCTTATAGCCAAAATTGGTCTATTTCTGGGTCCCCTCATCAGAAGCTAGGTTCAGAGGGACTAGGGAAAGCCAGATCAGGGGTCTGCATGATGTTCTGAAACTCTCCAGAGAGAGGCATGCACACAGACCATGGTCTGCCTCTGGGGACCCAGGCTGAACCTCCGGGCCTCTCTCAGGATGTAGAACCTATGGGTGGCATCTCAGTTCAGCACCAGTAAAGCACATAGATCCTCAGCCCGAATGGTTCTTGGTGGCATTTGTTTCCTCCTTCCTTTTCTTGCTTGCTTCTTTTTGAAATACCAAGCGTGGGATGGGGTGAGGAGGGATGGGTGGGATTGGATTATAGTTTCTAAGAGCTGGGGCTAGCTGACTCCTTTGTGTCCTGGCAAGCCAAATTCAATTTAGTGTCCACACACCCTAGCTACTAAGCTGCAAGGCTGGGAAGCAGTTAAGAACTTGGGCTCTGAAGTCAAACAGACTTGGGCTCAATTCCATTTTTCCTCTTATTAGCTGCTTGATCTTGGGTAAAGGAACGGCAGTTTTTTCTCACCTATAAAAGGGAATAATAAATCATCGTTCTCACGGATCATTAGACAGTGCAAGCAAAACCCTTTGCACAGTGCCTGGCATGTGTGGTCAGGGCTTACAGAACACCAGTTGCAGTCTATCTCGGGGCCCTGGGCCCCTGACTTAGCCAAACGATCTGGGTGAAGATCAAATATCACCTATGCTCCCGTGATAGAGATTAAAAACGGACTAGAAACTCACTCTCCAGATTCTATTTGCACCTTCTGTCAAAGGGAATCTCATGTTTGCTTTGCGTGAAAAGGATAAGTATTTGTTACTACATAAAAGGTCATTTGGTCAGGCCAGAGTGGATCCAGCCAAATCAGACTCACCCCAGGCTGCTTTGGATTTTGTTGGTCCCACCTAGATTCCCTTTCTGGGCCAATACCCTACTTCTCAGTTACTGCCGAGTATTATATTAGCTGCTAAGGGCTCGCAGATGCCCTCTTATCTTCAGAATCCCCTTTGTTCATCAGAAGCCAATGTCAGAGAGTTGCGTGAATATTGAGTATAAGAGATCACCCCCCACTTGCCTCAAGGTGGGACCAATCCTGAAGTCTAATTTGTGCTGCAGAGTTCCCAGTGAGACGAGGCTGAAGCAAATCTCCAGCTGAGACTTGACCTGTCCTGTCCTTCTCCCCTCACTCTCCTCTCCTTTCTTAATCAATCATTAATCATTGAGTGAAGCACCAAATCCCTGTCTCAGGCTCTGCTTCCAAAGACCCAGACTAGAGACACAGGCCTATCATGATTCTAGTGTCAGAACTGCTCATTGCTTCAGAGCCTTGGAAAGAAGATTTCCCCTTTCCCACCCCTTCCCCATTAGCCTGGTTCCCATCCCTTCCCTCATCCCTGCTCCCTCAGAAGACCTTGACTCACCAATCTCCCCCTCCCTCCCACCTTCACCTCTTCTTCATCGCCCCTACCCACTCAAGTCCCATAGTAGCAACTCTCATTCCTTCTAGGTAACTCCCAAATCCACATTGCTGCATGTTTGTCCCCTCTCCCGTTTAGTCCCACTGTCCCAGCCACCAGCTAGATGTCTGCACATGGCTGTCTGGCACCTGAAAACACTCTGAGTCTAAAATCGAACTCTCTTCCCCCAAACCCAGTTCCTCCACCGGCTGCTGTAAATGGCACTCCTCTCGCCAGCTCTCCAGGCAGCAGACTTGGCTGTGTCCTTGGCTCCTTCCCTCTCTGCTCAGCTGCCAAATCTCTTGCATCTGTCCCCTCTCCTCTCAGGCACCAGCCTCTTTCCCATGTCTGCCTCATCTGTTTTGAAACCATCTTGGCAGACATTTGCTAAGAGCTTACTACATGCGAGAGGCTGAGGTCTTTGTGTTTATGAACTCAATTACTCATCATAGTGCCCCTTTGAGAGAGGAATTATTATCCTTATCTCCATTTCATAGATGAGGAAACTGAGGCATAGTAAAGTGAAATAATTCAACCAAGACTCAATAGCTAAAAAGTGGTTATTTTATTCTGGTTTCTCCAGAAACAATCTCAATCAAGGATTCAAGTGCAAAAAGTACATTTGGGGAGTGATTCCAGGAAACCCCAGTGGGAGAGTGAGGAAGTGAGACTGGGAAGGTGAGACAATATATAGAGTGTGTTATCAAGGAAGTCGCCACAGTGGGAGCTGGAGCTCACTCCTTCTGGGCAACTCTGGGATGTGCACTGAGAAACTTGGGGACACACACTCAGAAATTCTCGGGAAGCCAGGGTATTAATGCACCAACTTCTTGTAGTCCATAGCTGTTTCCAGGGGTGCTGAGTCCCTGGCCGTTCTAGTGCAGATAGCAGGGACTCCAGCAGAATGAAAGAGTCCTCAGGCAAAGCAGTGCTGGCATTGGAGTTTGGAGGTCAGGTTGGTGCAATCAAATGTTAGGCCCAAGGGAGCTGGGCGAGTCCAAGCTGTGTGCATCCAGTGTCCACTTCTTTTACTGCGTGCTCTGCCAGCTCTGACATTAATTTGCCCATCCCTGCCAATTCATTTTCCCACCCTCACTCTGACTCACGCCTCTGCTCAAACCCCTTCAGTGGCTCCCACTGTGGCCAAGCTGAAGGGTGACTCCCAAATGACATTCACCTCCACCATAAGCCTGTCTCCCACTTCCCCCTGCAGACACTGGGTCCTACCCTTGCGGCCTCTGCACTTCTGCTCATTCTGTGCCTCTCATTGAGATGTCGTCTCTCTATCTCAGCACGTTGGTCTACATAGCCTTTTCTGAGCTCTCTGGCCAGCAGTGAGCTCCTGCCTGAACAGCAGCTTCTGCTTACCCTATCTGAGGGAACTCTGTGGCTTGTGCTATGGCTGTGGAGCTGTGGTTAAGCCCCTCACTCTAGCTTTCAGCCTGTTGGAAACTCAGTCCTACTGAGTTTCAGCACCTACTGTGTGACTTTGAACCCGTGACTTGATGGCTCCATACCTCAGTTTACTCCTCCATGAAATGAGGAAATAACATTTATGTTAAGGGGTTGCAATGGTGGTTAAATGGGACAACCTATGTGAATAAAGGACTGGGCAAAAGATCTAGCACATGATATGTCCCCATTAAATGATAAACATCCTATCTGGACAAGACCCTCCCCCTTGGCCAGGCCACACACTCCGTGAGGAGGGGACACAGTGTTTCTTTTTCCCCCATGGCAGTTGGCACAGCTTCTCCACAAAGCTGCTGATGAATTGTATTTAAAATGTCAATTAGACCATATCAACTAGCCTTTTCTCCTCCCGATCTCCAAAATCTCTTTTGGTGCATTTTCCCTGCAATTGGGAAAAACCCAGTGCCTCATGCTGCACCACAGGATCCCACATGCACCTCTCCACGCTCATTCCTGTCCACTCTCCCCTCTCTCCTGCCCCTGCAGCCAGCAGCCTCCCAGATCTTCCTCCCTGACCACACAGGTTCCTACCACAGGACTTTTGCACCTGCTGTGCCCTCTGCCTGGAGGGCTCTTACCCCAGTGACCCCATGGTCCACCCTCTGTGTATCCGGGTTTCTGCTCAGACATATGGATAACACCTCTAAGAAGCCCTCTTTTTTATCTGCCTGATCTTTTATTTTCTTCTTCCTTTTTCGTAATCCACTCCATTTTGCTTCATGATATTTGTCACTTACTGACAGGATATTTGTTTCCTTGACAGAATTTAAACTCCCCAATGATGCAGATTCAGGATGTTTTGTGCACTTCTACATATTTGGCACCTAGACCCATGACTATCTCACAATAAGCCCTGGGGAATGTTAGTGGAATGAGTGAAAGAATGAATGAGTGCATTGAGCCGATGTTCAATAGATGTTAATCACCACAAGCAATCTCTCCAGAAAGCCTGTTGTTTGCTTCCAGGCCAAGGCTGCAGAAAGTCAAGGGTGAGGTTATTTCCTTACCCAGGGGCACCGTGGCTGAAGCTGTTCCGAGATGGAGTTTCCTCCTTTGATGCTGGATCCCTCCTATGCGTCTAGCAGCCGTCTAGACATTGCAGAGTGGCCCTGTTGCTGCTCCTGGAGTCCCGGGCAGGCCCACAGGAGACAGCCGGAGAGGAAGATGGGGAAGTCTATCCAAATAGGCCCCTGAGTGCCTGGCCTGGCACATCCCCTCCTGCCATCCCTCCCTCGTGGCCCAGCTCTCCTCCGCACCACACTGCTCCCAGGAAATCAGTACTAGACTCAAAATCCCCAGGGATTTGAGCTCGTGGGTATCACATGAAATGGTGACTCCAAACAGCTACCAAATCATTCCATCAGCTCATTGCCTTCCACTCTTGTGTGCTGGGAGTGGGAAGAAATATGGGCAAGTGTGACTCAATTTACAGGGCCCAGCAAAGAAGGGGGGCGGGATGCTGAGGGCTGAGGTGGGTACAGGTTGGAACTGAGGGAGTAGGAGCTGGGACCTCGGGACCCTCATCCCATATCTATGACAAGGCCACATGTATGTCAGCATCCCACATATATGACAACAGCCTGGTGGCCTCTAGCTCAGAGGAGAAACATGCAGGGACCACACACTCAGTGGCTCCCTCGATGGCAAACGCTGCTTCATCCAAAGTCTTCCAGGCTCTGGTCCCCCTCCTCCTCCTGCCTCCTCTGCTGTGCTCCTCTCGACTCTGCTCCGAGGGGGCCATTTGATAAACTAGAAAACTCCAACTCCATCCAGTCTGCCAAGACTTTGCCTGGGCTGTGCCCTTTGCTTAGAACAGCGGTTCTCAACCTGTGGGTCCCGACCCCTTTGTAACAATGAAAATACACCCTGCATATCAGATATTTACAGTATGATTCATAACAGTAGCAAAATTACAGTTATGAAGTAGCAACGAAAATAATTTTATGGTTGGGGGTCACCACAACATGAGGAACCGCATTAAAGGGTCACGGCATAGGAGGCATTAGGAAGGTTGAGAACCGCTGGTAGAAGAACCACTGCCTCCCCATCCAACTGATGCAGCCCCCACAGACACTAGACCACAGGTGAGTCCCATGCCCTCCCCCAAGTCATCCCAGCCCTAGACCTGCCTTTACCCTCACAGCCTGCTTTTAAATGCAGGGTTTTTTCTTTTTCTTTCTTTTTTATTTTTTGAGACAGAGTCTCACTCTGTTGCCCTAGTAGAGTGCTGTGGCATCATCATAGCTCACAGCAACCTCAAATTCTTAGACTCAAATGATCCCCCTTGCCTCAGTCTCCTGAGTAGCTGGGACAGGCACCCACCACAATGCCTGGCTAGTTTTTCTGTTTTTAGTAGAGGTGGGATCGCACTCTTGCTCGGGCTGGTCTCAGACTCCAGAGCTCAGGGCATCTACCTGCCTCAGCCTCCCAGAGTGCTGGGATTACAGGTGGGAGCCACCGCGCCTGGTCTTAAATGCTACTTTATTTTCAGTCCACTATAGTGAGACCAATAGATCAAGAGAGAATTGCCTTTAAAGAGAGGGTTCATTACTGACAGTTCCAATGGTGGGGGCCACATCAGCCACACAGGGCCAGGAGGCAGCAGGGGTTGGGGGTGGAGGGTGGGAGCCAGGCGTCTTTATTGTGATTTCAACAGAATGGGCCAGGCAGCACATAGGCAGGCTCAGGACCGGCCATGTTTGAATCTTTGCAGCAGACTCTGAGGCACAGGGCTGCACTCATGTCTAGGCACCTGGCCCTGGAGTGATGAAGACAGCCCTCTGAGAAACCAATAGGAGGTTGGGGTTGGGCCCCCTGACTTGGTTTACATATGAAAGGGGCGAGTTGTTTAGTACCTTTCAGAGCTGGAGAGCCCAGGGAGGGGGCACTTTCTCCAGTGTCAACAAGGCCCACCTCAAAGCATCAGAAACACGTGGTTAATACACGGCCCTAACCCCACTCCCCCAAACTCTCTAGCTAGCTTGGGGTCTCCTGAGGGCTGGTACCAGGCCAAGGTGGAGCCCTAGCACTGGCCTGACAACTGAGAGGTTCATGGTAAATGTTGGAGGTGAGGGTCTGCTATGGACCAGGCACAGTGCTGAGCACTTGGGGACGCAGAAGCAGGGAGGACGAGATTCCTGTTCTTGCAGAACTTACTTCCAGTGGGCACAGCAGACAGCAACTAGCAGACAAATACACACATGAGAGCACTGCAGCTACTGAGGAGTGCTGTGACAGTGACAAAACACAGAGATGTGACAGTGGCAGGGTGAGTTGGAGGGGACAGGACCCCATGGCAAAGGGTAGTCAGCAGCCTTTCGGAGGAAGTGGCTGAGATCCAAATATTGGGAAAGAGTCAGTCCTATAACAATCTCAGGGTAGAATGTTCTAGCAGCTGAATAAATGGATAGATGGGAGAACAAACTCATCCTTCGGCCTGGGTTTCCCACCCCTTTGCTGCTGGCTATAGTACATTTGGGGCTTAAAGGATATCAGTGCAGGAGTCCCACATATTGGAATAATTTCTATGATAATGTCTCACTAACAGGAACTGTCCACTGGATGACCTGGGCTTGGTGGGCGGGCATTGAAGGCCCCTGTGAAGAGCACCATGCTAACCATCTCTGCTCACTGACCCCTCATCCTGTTCACATTGCCAAGTTTGCCCCCTGGGAGAACCAAGGAGCTTGGTGCCTTTCCCACAGGAGAGTGAAGGGCAGCTCTCGCTCACTATGTAGGTGCTACCGGGCCACTGACCACTCAGACCAGGCCCAGACTACAGCACCCCAAGTAAAGCCCCAGCTGCTGACTCCCCGAGCAGCCTGGCACCTTCCCAGGCTTTGGCATCCAGAGCTGGGAGCAGAGCCCTAGGGGAGCAGAAGGAGCCGTTCTCTTCCAGGTTGATTGTCAATTCCCAGGCTGTCCTGGGGCAGCCAGCTGCCCAGCCGAGCCACTCTGACCCACACTTTGAGGCTCTTTGGGACTTGCAAACGTGGTTAGCGATGAAAGTCAAAGGAAGGGGGCACTGTGATGAAGCCATCAACTGGCAGGCGGGATATAAATCGTTTCAACAGGCTCCCTCTCTGGTGGCGCTGAGTGCTGCAGACCTCTGGAGATGTTCATCGTGCAGGCGTGAAGGGTTGTCTCAGCTGCTGTCTGGACTTCCCGCACTGCATCCACCTCAGCCTCGTGGCTATTTCCTCCCCGCTGGAGAGGCCCTGCCTGCCCATCTGGGTCCTAGAGGGTACCCCAGAGTTGCCTGAGTCACAGCATGTTAGGGGAGGGTGGGAAGGGCAGAGAAGACAAGCAACTTCCTCAAGATTGTAAGTGTAGAACTTGAACCAGAATCTTTCTTGTTTTTAACCACCATGGCTTATGGCTATTGCCACCCTCTTTACATTCATTCATTTATTGGTTTATTTAAATATTTCTAAGGTCCCATAGGGAATGGAAAAAGCACAGATTTCAAATCCCAAGCAGCCTGCGTCCAAGTCAGCTCCTCTACTTCCCAGCCAAGTAGACTAAAGCGAAGCAGCTTGCCTTAGGGTTCTCATCTGTCATAAAAGATAATGACACCTTCTAGCTTGCAAGGCTTCTCTTAGGATCAGCATGAAAACACATGGATCGCCTTAATGAACAGGAATGCATGAGATCGTCTCGGTGCACTTGCATACATGTGGATCACCTTGGCACGTGTGGATGCCTAGGGTCACCTTGAGACATGTGAATATGCATGGGTCATGGTGGTACATGCAACTGCACATGGGTCACCTTGCACACCTGAATGTATACGGATCACCTTGCACACCTGAATACATAAGGTCACCGTGGCACTCGAGAATGCATGGGGATCACATTGCCTAGAATCAGTCCTTACCCATGTCCAGCACTGGCTTAGGCATTGCAGAGAGCCAGACGTGGATGCCTTCCATATGCTCAAAGCCTGATGAGGGGAGGCATGCCATGCCTGCTTCCACTCTGGACTAAGTGCTGCAGAGAAGCGTAAGTAACACGCTGTGAGCAACTACACAGGTGTGGAATGAGAGAGTTTTCATGCAAGATGAGGTCTTTGAGCCCCACCAGTGGGACAGAGGAGAAGGGACGCCAAGGTGGAGAGCACAGCATGAGCAGAGGCTCAAAGACATAAAGACAATTGGGGACATTGACTAGGTTAGTGTTACTTGGGACCAAGGGAAGGATTGCTAGGTTCTAGTTAAGATCAAACTCTGACTGGCTTTGGCTGTTACCCTAAAGAATCTATTATAATTTCATTCTCTAGGCATGAGGGAACCATTAATGGCTTTTGAGGAAGGTTGTGATCCAATCCATCCAGAGTTTCAGGAAGAGTGTTCTGGAAGTTGTCTGGAGGATGAATTCAAGGGGCCAAGACTTGCCCAGAGACCAGCTCAGAGCTTCTGCAGACCAGCCAAGAGATAAAAGGTAGACAGATCTGGATAAAAAGTAGATAAATTTATTGAGCACTTACTATGTGTCAAGTACTTTCCATCTCTGAGTTAGGAGTTCTTGTTCCCATTTTGCAGGTGAGGAAACTGAGGTGCAAGGAGACAAGGAGATTTAGTCATGAATCTAAGGCCTGTAAGGTGCACAGATAGGATTTAGATCCTGCTCTGAGTTCGAAGCCCAGATGCATCCCAGTCACACAGGCACAGAAGCCCAGAGGCAAGTGCTGGGAGCGGCAAGCTCCAGAGATCTCGCTGACTTTTTTCCTCAGCACCCCTCAGCTGAGCATCTTCTGTTTGCTCCTCCAGAGCCACCTTCTGCCCTTCTCCCTGCTCTGTACGCTGGAAGCTTACTCAATGGCCTGCATCTGTAGTCTTTCTTGCCCTTGACAATGAGTTTCTGGTCGGGTTCCACAAATGAGGCAGGAGAGCCGAGTGGTGGAGGAGAGGGAGCCTGGATACTAGCTCCCCCAGGCCTCCCACTGCCTCCGGAGGCTGAAGGCATGGCTACTCTGGGGCAGCCCTCTCTATAGCTCTCTGCAGGATCTGGAAGTTTCAGGAAACTGTTCCATTCTCTTGCTCTTTCAAGCCTGGGTTGTGACAACCCTGATTTTTTAAAAGATAGGAGCAATTTGGCAGCAGGCACTGGCTTACAGCACTGTACTTGAAGTCATGGGGGGAGGGTGGTGCTCAGGGAGCCACAGAGGATGGTGCTCAGGGCCCAGGCTCAAGGGACATCTGACATTTAGGAGGCACACACAGGTGGGGAACCCACCAGGGGTTGAGGTTAGCTGGGGCTGGAGTCTCGCCTTTCTCATATCCCTTCCTGGAAATTATTACCCTCTGACTTCTCCCCTTTTGTCAAAAGGAAGAAGCAGGACTATGAAATCGGGTTTGCCAGTCTCCAAAGACAATGCCCAACTCTCTGGAGGTGAACCCCACCAGCAGTTCTGCATTATCCCTCCTGCCTCCTGAGGTTTCTCTGGCCGTGAACTCAACAGCCCTGGCTCTGAGCTCTCAGGGGCATACAAGGGCATGTGGGGCTACCCAGAGGGTTATCAGAAGCACCTCTGTCTGGGAACTGGGTGACCTTCTTTTTAAAAAGTCTATTCCATCCCCAGAGCCCTAGCTGGCTGAGACCTCATGAGCCAGCCCCTGGGAGGGATGCTGGTTTATGAACAGTGCCTCTCAGGGAATCAGGACCTCAACTGCCCCCGCCTGTGGCCTGTCTCGTCCAGCACCAACAGCCAGCTAGCTGCAGAGAGGACATCCCTCAGTAGCAGGGGAGACAGAGGTGATGGTTCCAATTGCTTGTGTTGGGAATTAAAGAAGGAAAAGAAAGGAAGTGTCTTGGGAACTTGATCCGTGTCTTGACACTGCAAACTCCAGACAAAGAGACAGAGAGCCCTGGGATTTGCAAGCTTGAAAAGACCTTCTAAAACCCCACCTTACCTCACAGACGGTTCTGGCCCAGCCCGTGTAACACAGCACTGCCACCTGCCCTTCCCACAGCCCTCACCCGGGAAAGTGATTATTTCACACAATCCATTGTCCACATGCCTGCAGCTGGTCCTGATCCAGATTTATACCCACCCTTGTCCCCACTGTGGCAGCAGCTGGCTGCCCCACGGCAAAGGCTGTCGGAGTGCTAGACAACCATTTTTCACAGGGTGGAAATTAGATCTGCTTCTCAGAGAAAGGTGTCTGTGAGCCAAAATACCAGCCAGTTGGGCACAGCATGGGGTTCTATCTGTGTTCCACAAACTCCAGCCTGTGTGAGGAAGATGAGGAGGAAGGGACCCAGAGCTGTCAGGGAAATTAGAAGAGGCCTTGGAGAATATACAAGTGGAGAAAGGGCTTTCCGGGAGAAAAGGGCTTGCTTAGGGTCCCCCTATCCTTTCACCCCTACTAGCCCCCTTTCCTAGCCCAGCATCTGAACCTGGGAGGGCAGAGGGGGCCTGAGACCTCAGTGGCCAAAATAGGCCTCTCCCTGTTTAGAAATTCAAGTTGGAGTCATCCAGTCATGACAGATTCGATTATAGTTCAGTAAATATTTACTCCCTGCCCCTTCCCGCTATGGGCAGGGTACATTCCCTGGTACACTAAAGTTGGACTTGGCCATGTGTACTGCTTTGAGCAAGAAATATTAGCCAATATGCCAGAGCAGAGGATTGAAATGTGCTTGTGAGGATTGACCCACTCCCTTGCACTCTGGTGACAGAAGACCCTTCTTAAAGGGTCCCTGAGAAGCTGCTGCCCTTCAGCTGATTCATAGAATAAATTTGCATGAAGGGAGCCCAACCTGGAGCCTGCAACAGAGCCACCCAGCTGAGCCCATCCTAGACTAAAACCTTGGTCGACTTTCAGGCCTATGAATGTGAGAATAAATGCTTGCTGCTATAAGCCACTGAGTGTTGAAATTGTTGGTTTTATAACATTATTATGGCCAAAGCCGGCTAGTACAGAGGCCCAGAGCTGGGGCCAGGGAAAGGGCCAAGAGCTGCGATTGGGAAGAAGCAGTCCCTCCATGTTCCCTCCCTGCCATGTGAGGGAGGATTGATGGAGAAGATGCTGTGGATGCTCTCAGTCCACTTTAAGAGGCTATTCAAATGCGGGGAGGGCCCAAGGCCTCTGCCCATGCTCACTGCCTCTCTGTGAGGGAGTCTTACCAGCTCCATGTGAAGCAATTAAGGCTCCCCAGGGAGAATACCCCAAGGTTCCAGAGCTAGAAAATGGCAGCGCTGGGACCCAGACCTATGCCTCTGGGCTCCAGTTCCCAAATGACCAGGCAGCCCAATCCTGAGCCAGTTGAACAATGAGATCCCTGAAGATTGGGACCTGGGCCTGGCCCAGACATAGGAGGAGGAAGGATAGGGTACCAAATGCCCTGTAGGGGCCTCAGGGGTGTCTCCGCTCCCAAGGAGCTTCCACCCAGCTAAGATGAGGTTATAATGGGAATCTGCAGGGTCCCAGACATGTCTTTGTGCTAACCTGAGATAAAGCTCCTCTGGATGCAGAGCCTGGCTGGATCCTCCTGGGTCTTGGGGCTGGGTCTTCCACCCACGCCCCCACCAAGCCATCCATGTCTCAGGAGTGGTCGAGGACATGGGCTTGGACCTGACAGAACAGCGTTCAGCTCCCAAGTTTGCCCCTGTCTAGCTGTGTGACCTTAGACAGTGTGTTGTCTGTCTCTGGGCGTCAACTCCACCATCTGCACAATGGCTAACTGCCCCTGTCCCCTACGGGAGGCAAGATGAGATGCACAGAACTTTGCCCTAGCCCAAAATTGGCTCCTGGTGCCATTTCTAGAATGATGTGACTCGGGTTGGCCTCCAACACTTTGGGTCTCAGAGCTGCAGCCTCCAGGGCCTGACTTCCCTGGGAGACTACTGGCTCTTCCAGAATCCTCCTGGAAAAGAGAATAGACAGAAATGTTTTCCCAGTGAGATGAGGCCTCCCTGGGACAGATGTACCCGGGGAAGTGCAGTAGGGCTGCTGGGAGTCGAGAAGTCCCCAGCTCTGCCCCGTCTCTCCCCAGTACACACGCACTTTACCCCCAGGGGATCCACCTCTAACCAGCACTGGTGAATCCAAGAGCGTTTCCCTCAGGAATGGATCTTCTGGGAGGATGGACGCCTTGTAAGAGGATGCCCCATTTTCCAAATCTCCTCATGACTATGAGACTCCAAGGGACTCCAGAGTTGACAAGCTAGCACCTCTCTTCCTCTACTTTCACTGCACATTGGATCGTCATTCAGTCGGTTATTCCAAAGATATTTAATGAGCATCTACTTTGTACCAGGCTCTGTGTTGGACCCTGCAGAGCCAGCAAAGAAGACACCGATGTCACCTGCCCTTGTTTACAGCCCCAGGACCAGACAGGTTTGCTGGAGCCATCAACTGTCCCCTCTCCTTGTTACTTTACAGTCCAGGCCAGGCAAAGCTGAGTCATCTTAGTAAAGTTCAGGTCAAAAGAGGCGGCCAAAGGACCTGCGCCTTCTGGTTGTCATCAATTTGCTGTGTGACCTTGCATGAGTCACTTCCCTTTTCTGATCTTGGATTCCTTCCCCTTTAAAGAGAGTAATACTGGCCTAGATGCCCCCTGAGGCCCCTCTTCTTCAGGTGAGTACACCAGAGGCTCTCATACCTGGGGATCACTCCCAGGATGTGATTTCTCACTCAGTAGATCTTTGCAAAGGTCACTATGGCCACAGACCGTCGCAGGGACTCATGACCACCAGGCCAGGTCCTCCCTTCTCCATGGAGACCCTGATTTAGATGTTTTTAAAACAAACAATGAGAAAAAAATAGTTTGGGACACAGAAACGTTAGGCCAAGCAGTTTTTCTCCTGGTCCATGATTCTCCTTCCTGAACAATATTGAGAGATCACCACCTGCCTTTCTGCCCATTTAGCCCTGATCTCCTGGGAAAAGAGAGCACAGATCTTAGCGCAACCAACTTCATAGTCACAGTGAGTCTATTTCATTCCCAAGAGATAAGATACTAATCATTAATTATATGGTGAATAGTTGGGGGTGATTTTGGCTTCGAGCCGTATCGGAGAATGGCTCCTCTAATGCCCAGGTTCTCATCCCCTGGTGGGGAGAGGCAGCTGAGGAAGTGCAGAGACTAAGACCACAAGGCCTTGAAGCCAAGCTGCCCGTGTTTTTTTCTTAAACCTCTCTGTGCCTTAGTTTGCTCATCTGTAAATAGGGAGTGATTGGCCCATACCCATCTCAGAGGGCGGTTATGAGGATTAAATGAGAGGCTATTGCTCAGGTGCAATAAATGCCCCATTAGTGTTTGTTAAAGAAACACTAAGTAGGGCCCTGGACCTCCAAGGTGTGGCCGAGGAATCCTAAGTAAACAGGTTCAGGGTGCCTAATGCCTTGGTGGTGTGGTACCACAGCCCGTGCTGATCAGGAGAGCTAAAAACAGCTTTTACTTATAAAGAACTCACTCTGAGTCAGTCATATTCCAAATGGTGTGTGTGTGTGTGTGTGCGCGCGCGTGCACGTGAACATTAACCAAATTAATCCTTATAATAATCCCAGAAGACATGGAAGTACCATCTTTATCACTTCCATTTTACAGATGGAGAAACTGAGGCAAAGAGAAGGTACCTAACTGGCCATAGGTGTCAGGCTCCAGTGCTACAACTAGGTAGAAAGCAGAGGTACAGGGGTCTCAAGTCTCAGCCCTGCGAGCTCTGAGCAGCCGTGCGGTTTAGGGCAAGGAATCAACCTCTCTGTTTCTTATTTGTGAAATGTGGAAAATAGCACCTACCCCACAGGGCAGTTGTGAGGATTAAATGAGATAATGTGGAAGGCATGTCTAGTATGGTTTCTGGCATGTGATGGAGTTCAGGAAGTGAGAAAAGTTATAATTTTAAAAAAGGAAAAGGGAACTGAACAGATGTCCTGATCCCAGGATGGTCCCTGGGCAGCCTCTTTCAACTACACTAAAAGCAATTGCATTCCCACTCAGAGCCCCATGGACCTGTCCTAAGGGTAAGGATGGAAAGTGAGTGTGTCTCAGGCCTGGGGATCAGCCAGCCCTGGATCCCACACTGGCTCCTCCACTTAACAAGTAGCACGTCCTTAGGCAATCACTCTCACCTCTAGCTTCCATTTTCTCAACTGTGCAAATAGGCAGCAGCCAGCACTTCACAGGCATGGTGAGGAGGGGATAAGACCATTTAGTTCACATTTACTAAGCCCTTGCCAGTGCCAGCCACTCTTCTATGCCTGCACCCTCAGCTAATCCTCCTAACAACCCTACAGAGTAGGAAGGTACTAGCATTCTGCCCATTTTACAGAAGCAGAAACTGAGGCTCAGCGAGGTCAAGGAAGCTGGCTGAGGTCTTACAGGATCTGAGTGATAGACAAGTGATGTCTACTTAAACAGGATTACAGAGTCCACAGCCCAAGCCCATAGTAATTGCTCCTAGGGGTCCCTCTCCAGCTCCCTGGATTTAAAAGCAGGGAAATGTGGGCTGTATCCTGACTCACGCTCTGAGCTGATATGTCCCTGGTGATTTGTGAAGCGCCCCTAAGTAGGACTGGGGCTTCAGAGCAACTGACACTATTTCCTGCCTCTTTCTAGCTTGCACAGTCATCCCAGGATGCTAGTCACAGCACGGGCGGGAACAGCCAGGCCTTTCTTCCCAGCTTGGAGGTGAATGTGATTTCCCCATGGCCAATTCCTTTCTCTAGAGCATCTGCTTCCTGTTGCTACCGTTTTGCGTCTCCCCAGGCTCAGGAGGAATCACTGCCTTCACTCTGTAGGCAGCCAGGACCTTGCCACTGCAAGAAACCCCTTTTCCCCTGTCCATATTCCTGTAGCTCCAGAAGAAGACAGCCCTGTCTTGAAGCCATCTGTCCATCCTCCCTTTCACAGACCAAGACAAGAAGATGCAGGCAGGATCAGACCTCTGCTCCAATGCACAGGAGCTTGAGACAGGGTCAGGACAGATACCACAGAAAAGCCTTAGAACATCCAAAGAGTTGGACTTCCGTCTAATGCTAAGTCCAGTACTGCAAGGCAGGTGGTGGTGGTGGTGGTGGTGTCCCATTTTACAGATGAGGAAACAGAGATACACAGTTTTAAGTTGCTTATCTAAGATCACACCGAAAGCTATGGTCTAGGGCTTTCAGCCAAGGTCTATCTTGACTACTAAGTCAATGGTCTTTCTCACTGTCACACCATCAGTGACTATATTTTGAGTTTGGGTGCCCAGGGAGGGCCCACTTGCCCTGAAAAGCTGCCAGGCAGGGGGCAATAAACTCTCTGGGCTTCCTTTCCCAGAATCCATCCTGAACCCCGTCTTTTTCTAGAAAGATTTCAAAATGGCAGCAACCATTTTGAGCTGTAGTGATACTGAGAGCAAAGTGCCCTTCACTGAGGCTGGCCCTTCCTTCCCCATTCTCTCCCTCTCCTCCCTTGCTCTTCCTACATGGATACCACCCTCATCCCTCATCACTCATCCACACCTTACCCCTCTGCCTCTGACCCCAGATTTTGCCACCCCAACCCTGTCCCCCCTGTCAGAACCTGCCCGTTTGCAGGTGGATACAGGTTCAAATCCCTCCACACTTTCCATGAGCTGCGTGACCTTGGGCAAGTCACTAATTTTACTGAGCCTTGGTTTTCTCTTTTGCAAATAGAAATAGTAATAATTTATAATTATTATACCAGCTAATGATAATACCAGCTTTGGAGGTGTATTTGGAGCATTGGATGAGCTACTGTAGGCCAAACTGTCCATTGCACACTGTGGTAGGCCCCCAGGATGGAAGCTGCTGCATTATGGTGGTTTTGGTGGCATGGGTGGGATAAGTGTGATTGCTGAGTAGATAGAAGGTCGAATGAGGCCTTGGAGGACCAATATCAGGAGGGTGTGGCCTGGATGCTAGAGAGAGGCTCAGGTGACAACCAAGACTATGTCTAAGTAACACCAAACCGTAGGGCAATCCAGCCACTGGGCAATAGCAGAAGTGCCAGAGGAAGTGGTTGGTTGCCTCTCTGGGTTTATGGGCCCAGCCTGGGGCAGCTGCAAAGTGGACAGTGGACATCACACTAGACCAGGCCACCAAACTGAGGGAAATATTTGTACCTCCACTTTCCAGACAAGGAAAGTGAAGCATAGACAGAATAAGTAACTAACTTTCCCAAGATCACCCAGAGAGTAAGTAGCCAAACCAGAACTAGAATGCAAGCAATCTGGCTCCAAATTCTCCCTGTTAACCAAATAGTCTCTGTGAAGCTCACTATAGGTTTGAACTAAAATGTTCTTATGTCATAATTTGCCCTTTCCTGGACCCCAGCTGAGCCAGGACTTGGACAGAGACCCAAGGGAAGTGGGAAGGCCAGGCTGGGTGCCAGCCAGGCTTCCTTCTACCCCAGCAGCCAAATTCTTCCCCCCCTCTGCCCCTGCCCTAGAGCTGCTAGAGAAGGGCCTGAGCTCCCAAGACAATTTTTAACAATTAAAAATTAAATGAGAGGAAACCATTAAATGAGAACAGGAGGGGCCATGTGCCCTTGACCTGGCTGAGGGCCCCAACTGCCTTTGCCTTCAAGCTCCCTTATTAATAAACAGACTATGGTGTGGGGGCCCTGGGTAGCATGTTAAGGGATTTGGGCCAGGAATGTGTCACAGGGGTCCCAGAGCCCTGCCCAGGGCATGGGGAACTTTTCTGGCTGTCAGGAGCAGCCCTCCCATAGAAGGGAAAAGAAGGGGCACACGGTCTGCCACACTCCAGAGACTTCTTCCTGGGGGCTGGATGGATGTTTCCTCCTTCATATCCTTGCACAACAAGCCATGGCCTTCCTCTCATCCTTCTCTGGACTGGGTGACTCTGGTCACCTCATTAACCCTGAGACGCTGCCCATGCCTCTTCCTGAGGTCACTCCCAAGCCCTTTCCTCTTTGAATGACTCTTTGAGGCACCAGCTCCAGGATCCCACTCAAGAGAAACAGCCCTGATGCTTCCACTGTGGGACCCAAAGGCCCAGGGTAATGAAACCTCAGAGAAGCAGCTTCCCCCCTACCATGAAGGGTCACCACCACTTCCTGTCCCCAGCCCTGCCCTACCTTGCACAATTCACATTTTACAGGATGGCTGATGCCCCCTGGGGTTGGGTAAAGTAATGGTCCTTCCCTGGGAGTCAGAAGCCTGGGTTGTCCAAAAGAGGATGGGGAGGTGGAAAGGTCAGCAGGGGCAGGGGGATGGTCCAGGTGCCACCTGACATACGCAGGCACCCTTGGCTGAGGGTCTCCAATGCTTGGGGGCTGGGTAGGGAAGGAAGACCACATCCCTTCTTCTCCCCAGGCCATGCAGCTCCCAGGTCCTTGGCCTTGTCAAAGATATCAAGCAGCCCCACTTGCTAGTAACCCTTTCTCCATATGCCTGGCAGCGGTATTGGTTGGGTCAAATGCTCCACCCCCACCCCAGAGACAGCCCCAGGGATGCCTGGAGAGGACTCGCTTCAGAGCTGGGTGCAATCCCAGCTCTAGGGATTTATAGGGGCTTATGACTTTAGACAAGGGGCTTGGCCCTCTGCGTCCCAGTCTGTCCATCTGTGAATGTGGATGACAGCCACTGTGGAAAACAGTATGGAGGTTCTATATCCAGAAGAATTGAAATCAGATCTCTAAGAGATAGCCACACTCCCAAGTTCATTGCAGTGTTATTCACAGTAGCCAAGATATGGAAACAATGTACATGTCCGGGACAAACAAATGGATAAAGAAAATGCAGTACATGGTATATGTACCCAATGGAATATTATTCCATCTTAAAGAAGAAGGAAATCCTGCCCTATACAATGACACAGACAAACCTGGGGGACATTAGGCTGTGTGAAACTGGCCAGGCATAGAAGGACAAATACGGCACGACTCCAATTATACAAGGTATCTAGAATAGTCAAACTCGCGGAAGCAGAGAGTAGAATGGTGGTTGCCAGGAGCTCGAGCTGGTGAGTTTCAGTCATGCAAGATGAGTCAGCGGAGAGACCTGCACGCAGTGTCATCTACAACTAACAGTGCTGTATTGTGCACTTAAAAACGTGCTGGGGGGAGGGGGGTTTCGAGCTCATGTTAAGTGTTCTCACTGCAAAAAAAGCAAGTGGAGGGCGCACCGGAAGGTGATGGATATGTGTAGTGCCTTGATTGTGGTGGTGGTTTCGGTGTCTGGGTCCACACTCGTTGGATTGTTAAGTACGTGTTGTTTGGTTGTGTGTCAGCTATCCCCGTGAGTCTACCGGGAGGAACCATGCAGGGGAACGTGCTCTGTGCTGGCAAGAGAAACAGCAGCAACATTTGATGGGCACCTTCTAAACACCAAGCGTGTGTTATACCTCACCTTGTCACACACATACCAATATTGGGGGACCGTGATTCTTTCTGCCCAGCCTATACCCCCGGACTCTTCCACCCCTTCCCCATCAAGGCTACTGGGTGCTTGCTCTCTCCAGGTGCAGCCCTGGCCAGTGCGGACAGGGGGTTGAACTAATATAGCTTCCACCTCCCCCTCCCAGGGGACAGCGGTCTCATTCTCTAGCCCACCCAACACCTGGGAGCAGCAAGGCCTGGCTGGTGTGGCCCTGTCACCCACAGGGAGGTGAGCCTCTTTTGGTGGAGGAGGGAGAGGAAAATCTATGACCATGGCCTCTCCACCGCCTGCTGGGCCCCCCATTCCAAAGGAAGCCCTATCTAATGCTTTCCATTTGCCCCCCCCACCCCGTGGAGGATTTATGGCTTTAATAATGCAGACTTTATCCACCAGCCTCCCTTGCCCGTTTAGTCCCCCCCTGAAGATCCTTAAAATTAAAACACTAATCAGGAATTTATTTTCTCATCAATTCTGCCCTTCAGGTTATGAGGCCTGGGTGTTGTCGCAGCCTACTGGCTGGAACCAGGGAGGGCCCCACCAGGGAGGAGACACCCGGCCAGGAGAATGGAGAGCTCTGGGGAGAGCATGGGGAAGAGAGGGGGAGAGACTGCGGGAGATGCTAGACCTGATGTCAGAGAAAAAGTGAGAAACAGTGACACGCAGAGACAGTGCAGACAGCGAGAGAGACAGAGAGACCAAGAGAGATGGGCCTGCTGGGGGGAGGGAAGAGGGAGGCCAGGTAGAGGGCTGCAGGGGGCCCGCAGCCCAGCAGGGAGGGAGAAGCCAGAGGGGTGCAGAGACAGAGGGGAGGGCGTGGGAGAGAGAAAAAGGAGAAAACAGAAAGCAAGAAAAGGAGCCCAGGGCAAAGCAGGCAAGTGGGGGTGGAGGGGCCGTGCCCCCCCTTCAGGGGGGCCTACACTCCTGTAAGTTGACATCTTTGGAGCATGCCTTTCTCCCCTCCACTACCCCTCCCCTGCTTCCAGACCACACGCGCCACAGGAGCAGGGCCGCTAAACTTTTGCCTTTAGAGCAGCGGTTCTCAGCCTGTGGGTCGCGACCCCTTTATAACAATGAAAATCCGTGGGGCATTAGGAAGGTTGAGAACCACTGCTTTAGAATCTGCAGGAATGAAGTGGGGGGGTTGGCTTGTGGCTCCGGGCTCCTTCTAGCCCTGAGACCCTGCACGGTGCTTAGAGAAGCCCTTGGAGCCTGTCCCTTTCCTCTCTGAGCCCTGGTCCCAGACCCTGCCTTCTCTCCTTTCTACACAGGCAGCTCTCAGAAGGCGTGAGCCTGAAGGGGTTGTGCACAAGGCTTGTTTCTTCTGGCCCGGTGTCTCTGCCCCTCCACGGGAAACTCTGAAATGGAGCAGGTCACCTGAGCAGAGGACCAGGAGAGGACAGCCTGCCTTGCCTCTGTGTGGCTGTGTGATCATGGGCAGGTCACCGGCCCCCACTCCTCATCTGCAGAAGGAGGGCCGCCCGGATGGGCGACAGGCTTTGTCCTGACCAAGTGTGTTGGTTTATTTATTTGACAAAAAGTATCAAAGGCCTACCAATGTGGAAGATACTACCCAGGCATTGAAGGAGTCGCCCTCTGGGGCCCGGGACCTGACCTTAGTTCAGAGAAGTCTTAGACAGAGAAGTCACAGCCTCTCCCAGACTTTATTTGCTCCTCTGTACAACGGGAGGGTGCAGTGCCCCTCCTGCCTCAAAGCGTTGGGGTTCAGGAAAGGGCTTCTGTAAACAGAAATCAGGCATCAGAAAGGGTCATTTGGCATCAGAAAAGGTCATCTGGCATCAGAAGAGAGCAGAAACCTCATCAGAACAACTCACTCTTGCAGCTCCGAGGTCTCACAGGCCTTTGGTTTGGCTCTGGCGATAGGGGGCCCAGGTCCGGCCTTCTTCATCCCATGGACCCTCTAGTCCATGAATGTCTGCGTTTGAGTCTGTATTCCAGCACTTGCAAGGTCAACAACTTTGGGTAATTCACTTCCTACTAGTGGCCCTAGTATCTTCTTTTAAAGGAGGATGAACAGTCCAGTTCACCTGGAATAAGATGTGAGGACCAGGCACACAGTAGGTGCTCAAAAATGCTTACTTGGTTCATGGCTTAAGCCAAAAGAACACAAGGAAGTGGTGGGTGAGAGTACGGAGGTATGACATCACCCACACAAAGACAGCCAGCCACAGAGAGGCCAGGAGCTCCAGCCTCCCTGCTAGATGAGGCCTGTCCTCAGCTGCCACTTGCATGTTCTGAGATGATTCAGCAAAACCAGGGGGCTTAGCCAGGCCTCCCCCGTATGCTGAGAGTCTTGTTCACGCCACAGCCCAGTTTGTCTCCTGATAGGAAATCAATATGTTTATGATCTGAGGCCACTCACACTAAAAGAGGAGGAAAGAATTGCTCTTCTGAGGTCTGAATGGCAGGCTGCCCAATCTGCTGATTCAACTCACTGGGCACCTGCCCAGCCCTGAATCTTTCTTCTCTTGGAGGGGAGTTATCTAAGAACTGTAGAACCCAGGTTCATAGTCAAAGGACTTTTAATACCTCTGTCCTGAGGGATAGATGAGCCCTCCTGTGGGATCCTGCTCACTGAGAATCAGCACCTGACAAATTAATGTAAGCCAAGAAAAGGAGTTTGGCTGTACCCTCAAGAGATTTTGAATCTGGAAATAATAGAGTCACAGTCCCTAACTTATGCTCCTATGAAAAATACTGTACAGCTTATGGGAAAAGATAGATTTTGTTGAAAGGGATAAAATAGTTACACTATAATTATGTCGCATTTATACTGTAACCACAGACCCAGAGTAGCACATGTTAACTACTAGATGGTGTGACACAATAGTCAGAGGCAAATTTAATCCCCTGGAAACTAACAGAATTCATGATAATACTGATGCTTGCAATCAAATGTCATGGGGAAGTACATCAAAACCCCTTCAGGACCTTCCACCTATGAAGGAGAATTGCCCAGAAGAAAATTTAGATTTGATTAATCGTTCAACAAATATATATTAAGCACAGACAGTGATGGATCACTAAGAGTGAGATTGATACTTTGTACCCGGTCTTGTCAATACCTCTGAAGGGCATGGCTTTTAAGCCTGGTTATATAGAAGGTATAGGCCCATATGACTAGCAAAATATAAATACACCTGAGCTGAGAGGTCCCCTAGTTCTGAATTGTTCTGTGCAATGATAGGAGCCTGCCCCAGCCTCTCCAGATCCTTTGCTGGGAGGAATATTCTTATTCTGATAATGCTACTTCTATAAACAATGATAGCTCTGGTGACCACTGCAGAAAAAAGAGCTCCGAACTTGCTTTGAAGGTGGACGAGGTGCTGGTGTTGGTGCACAGCTTCCCAAAGGGAGTATCTTAAAGGGGACCCTAGTGCTATTCAGCAGTGAGGTGTATAGCACTTTTCTTGAGATGAGTTTGTGAACTTAATTGTCAGATCTGGTATGATGAGATCTCTGATGGCCATTCCAGAAAAATTTCCAAAATTGCTCTGAAGGGTGGACTAGGTGCTGGTTTCAGTGCATAGCTTCGAGGGTGACTGTAGCCATATTCAGTAATGAGGTACATAGCACTTTTTCTGAGATCACAAACTGAATTGTCCGACCATACACTATACCCTTTTCCTATAATAGACTGTAGATTTGTAAGCATTGTCATTAGGGGTCTTATTTGAGTTTCCTTTTGCAATTAAATCCAGTTTAGCCTCTACTAGTATGGATAAAAATCTGTCTTTCATAATTTATAGATGAACAATTAAAACCCAGAGAAAGGAAATGACTTATCCACAATCACACAGCAAGTTAGTGGTAGAGGCAAGGCCCAACTCAGTCTAGAGCTATCAGTCTGCTTTTTCCTCCTTACCTTGCTCTTTGGACATGGAGTGATCATTTCCCAGGAGGCCTAGAAGAGCAGGGAGGAGCATCAATCGCTGGTTACAAAACAGGGTAGCGGGAAAAGAATTACCCCAGAGTGAAGTGAGGTTGGAAACCAGAGAAGAGATGGTCAAATCCAAAGCTCAGTGAAAGGACAAGATTGAGAAAGAGGCTCAGGACAGAATCTGCGATGGAGAGTGTGTCAGCCAGTGTAGGACAAGGGCTGTAACAAACACCCCCCAGATCTCGGGCTCTGGCTGTGAGAAAAGTCTTTCTTGATCACATCGTAAGTCTGAGCAGGTGAGTGGGGGAAGGAAGCACCAGTCCATGCAGTCACTCAGGACCCAGGCCCCTTCCACCTTATAGATCTACTCCTCTAGGACCCTCTAAGGCAGCGGTTCTCAACTACTAATGCCGTAGCCCTTTAATACAGTTCTTGTGGGTGGCGATGCACAGGTTGAGAACCGCTGCTCTAACTCCTCTCCATCCAGAGGGAAGGTGGCAAAGAACAGATCATTGAAGTTGTTCTAACAGGCCAGCCCAGAGGTCACTTCCTTTACAAACACCCTTAGTAAGTGTAAAAAGGTCAGGGCATACGGGGCCAGTTCCTTTCTTGCTGTTGGATGGTGGAGAACAGCCTAAGCAGTCCACAATTTTGTGCTTCCACGTCCCCAGAAGCTCTCTAGACATCTTGACTACAACAGTCCCTCTTTGACTGAGCTGAGCCAGACCTCGAATATGGAGCCAAGCCCAGGATGACCAGCTCCCTCTCATTCCTTCCAGTCTCTGACCCCCACGTCCCAAGCTTGTCTAGTTGTACCCTTAGAGCAGCATATCATTTGTCATCCATCATCGTCTCTTAACAAATCACAGCAGGATATGAATGGCCAGTCATTCTTCCCAGGATAGGCTGTTCTACTTCAAAACACTTGTATTTAGGGAAAGGACTCTGTTGGAAGTTGATTCCAAAAGCTTAAAAGCAGCAAGAAGTGGGCACTTGTATATTACCCGAGAGACCATCTTCGCTGGAATTTTCCACCCAGGCTGGTGGTAGGACTCAGCAGGGCAGAGAGTAAAGACCAAAGCAGGGCCTGGCTCAGAGTCCCCAGAACACAGTTATTCTGATATGTGAGGAGCAGAGAAGCGCAGGCCTTGGGCAAGACAGCCCCAGCTTCTATTCCATGTGACAATGCTTTGTGACCTCAGGCAAGTCAGCTCACCTCTCTGGGCCTTGTTTTCTCATCTATGAAATGGGTCTAATCCTAGCCCCTTTCTCAGGGATGCTGTGAGGTTTATCGGGACAAAGCAGAGAAGCACAGTGCCTGGCACCCTGGAGTCATCAGTAACTGATCCCTTCTCCCTCCCCTCTTCAACCCTGTGCACTCAGAGGTACCCAGAGCCTATTGAGGGAAGCCTTTAAATCATTAGAAAGAGTCTCTGTAAATGTGCTGCTTTCCTGGGAGCTGAGGTTGTTATCTGTCTACACGAGTGTGGGAAATGAAGCTTCCACTCCTGATTCTGGTGACCGGATGCCAGGAAGTGAGCAGGATCTGGAAGCTTGATTTTGCAATGAGCTCTTCCAGCTCTTAACTATTTTTTTCGCCCATCCTGGGAGAGCCCAAGCTTTTAAAAGGCACTTATTAGCCAAAATGATCTAAATCTAATCTAATTCTCCCATGGAAACGATGTAATGATGTTTCTGACTAAAGACCTGATGCTCAACATTTTATAAAATGACCACAAACATCTTTGTTAATCACCTTTAAACAGCATACCTGTGCATTGGGCAGTGGCAAGCTTTTGGAAGCGCTTCTAAATCAATTAAACAGGGCGACACAGTAAACATGCACATAAATGCCATTTAATATGAAACAGAGTACAAAAAGGTCCTCGTCAAAGTTCCTGTTAATTTTCACCTCATTTTCTCCTCAGTGAATAATAACACCGAACATTTATTGGGTGCTTACCATGTGCCAAGCGCTGTTCCAAGCTCTTAACAGACACTATGTCATTAAGTCTAACTTAACAACCAAAATGAAGCCCAGAGCCCAGAGAGTTGCAGGATTCTTCCTACAGTCACACAGACAGGAAGCGAGAGTGGGGCTTTGAACTCAGGTAATAAGATTCTAGAAACAGGCTTGGCGCCTGTGGCTCAACGGTGTAAGGCGCCAGCCACGTACACCTGAGCTGGCTGGTTCGAATCCAGCCCAGGCCCGCCAATCAACAATGACGGCTGCAACCAAAAAATGCCTGGGCGTTGTGGTGGGCTCCTGTAGCCCCAGCTACTAGAGAGGCAGAGGCAGGAGACTCGCTTGAGCCCAGGAATTGGAGGTTGCTGTGAGCTGTGATGCCACAGCACTCTATCCAGGGTGATAGCTTGAGGCTCTGT
>CAUYON010129806.1:0-20986 GCA_963573935.1 Arctocebus calabarensis | reverse complement strand
ACTGGCTGGGCAAGCCACCTGGCCCCTGTCCAGAATGCAAGGGTGACCACTGGAGGGTGGCTTGTCCCCAGAGGCGAAGGTCTCCTGGGACAGTGACCCCATCGGAGCCCAAACTGGACTGAGAGTGCCCGGGGTATATGGCCCCTGTCCAGAATGCCCCGGGATAAATTCATCTTTTAAAATAGTCTGACCCTCTATGGAGTCAGGTGTCGATTGGGTGTGTTTTCTCATTGCCTCCCTAAGCCTCTCTCTCTCTCTCTCTTTAATATTAAATCATAGCTGCGTACATTAGTTCAATCAAGGGGTACAATGTGCAGGTTTCATATGCCATCTGAAATGTTTTCATCAAACTAACATAGCTTTCATGGCATTTTCTTAGTTATTATATGAAGACGTTTGTATACTGCATTTAGTAAGTTCCACCTGTACCCTTCTAAGATGCACTGTAGATGTGACCCCACCAATTACCCTCCCTCAATCCACTTTTTAAAACATATGAATTTCACTTCATCAAAATTAAGACATTTTTGTTGTGAAAGACCCTATCAAAAAGATAAAAAGTCAAGTTATTTACTACAATAAAAATGTGCAAATCACATTAAACAAAGGTCTTATGCTAAACTATAAAAAGAACTCTCAAAACTCAACAGTAAAAAAATATATATAAAATAGGCAAAATTCACCAACAGTTCATTATTAAAAGGTATGAATGTCAAAATTCATTCAACCTTTTCAGCTAAGCAAATAAGTAGATATTCACAGCTATTGAACATATCTTATATCTTGCTGATAAAAATGTAAAATGGCACAGCAACTCTGGAAAATAGTGGGCAGTTTCTTCTAAAATGAAATATTTATTTCCCATATGACTCAGGAATCATATTCTTGAGCATTTATCCTAGAAAAATGAAAAGTTCATACAAAAGCTTGTGCACAAATAGTCAGAGTAGCTTTATTTATAATAATATGAAAATAGAAACAACTCAAATGTCTTTTAATAGGTGAATTGTTAAACCATTTTGGGCACAATGGAAAACAATACGATAGAACACTGCTGAGCAATGACAATTATTGAACTGTTGAAGCATACGACAATAGGGGTAGACTCAAGGGCATTGAGACTTTTGAAAAATATGTTCTTGAAAAGTTGCATACTATGGGTGGCCCCTGTGGCTCAAAGGAGTAGGACACCGGCTCCATATGCTGGAGGTGGTGGATTCAAACCTAGACCTAGCCAAAAGCTGCAAAAAATAAAAGAAAGGAAAGAAAAGAAAAGTTACATACTATATGGCCTGAGCTTTTAAAATATATCTTCAATGGAAAAACTATAAAAATAAAAAAAGCCCTATTAGTGACAGCCTAACTAGTAATGTGACTAGTTAATCATGGCATAGTCAAGTATTCAGCCCTGGGTATTAGACTCATCTATGGTGGATGGATAAATGGGTGGGTGCAAATACAAAAGTAGAAAAAGGTTTCTTTGTGGTTATTGTACTTAATTTTAGCACCACCTCTACTTAACTATAGTGTGTCCAGATATTTGGTCAAATATTATTTTGGATGCAATTGGAGGGTTTTGGATGAGAATAACATTTAAATTGATAAATTTTATAAAGTAGATGACTTTCTCTCACGTGGGTGCATGTCACTGAATTAGCTGAAGGACTAAAAGTAAAAAAAGGGCATGGCGCGGGGCTAACCCTCCCCTAAGTAAGTGAGAGCATTCTTCCCTGCTCTTACAATAGAACATCAGCATTTTTTCCCACCGACCTTGCACCAATATTAAAACATTACCAATTCTTACTTCTTGAGCATGCCAGCTTTCAGACAGAACCGCAGACACGTCTCCTGATACTCAGGCCTTGGACGAGAGCTTAACCATTAACTCTCTTGAATCTCCAGCTTGCCAATTTACCTGGAAGATCTTGGGATTTTCCCACCTCCGTAATTATGTGACCCAATTTTTATAATAAATCTTTTTATTGATAAAGGGATATGTGTTCTTCTATCTTCTTATGCATCACTTAACAATGGGTTGTCAACTGAGAAAACATGCTGTTAGATGATTTCATCATGGTACAAACATCATAGAACTTACATTTAAACAGTATAGACAAATCTAATAGTATAGACTACCGCACTCCCAGGGAGCCTGGTACTTCCAGGATACAGCATTTTAGTCTATGGAATGCTGTGGGGAATTGTAATGAAATGGCAAGTGTTTGTGTATCTAAATATCTAAATGTGGAAAGAGTATAGTAAAAATATGATATCATCTTTTAGGAAGATCATAATATATTCTGTCCATTGTTGATGGAAATGTATTTATGTGACACATGACTCTGTGTGTGTGTGTGTGTGTGTGTGTGTATTCTCTTGTCCTTTGGAGAACCCTGACTATTTAATAGAGTGGTGAGATAACTTTTCTGCATCATGATTGTGGGATTGGTCCCCCAAAACTATGCATGATATAAAATTGCCTATGACTACACATGCACAGTCATGTACATATACACACATGTATGAAAGATATAAAAAATGATGAAAACCAATTGAAGTGTATAATCTACTAAACAGTATTATTCTAGTGTCAGTGTTCTGGTTTTGATATTTTACTACAGTTGTATGAGATTTCACCTTTGGAATAAGCTGATTGAAGGATATACTATTTATACAATATTTTTATAACTTCCTATTGCAAAATTAAAAGTACCAAAAAAAAATTTCAAGGATATCTGTGGTTTGTTCTTAGTATTTCAAAACTCATTAATATTTCTGTATTTTAATACTGCACTATTAAATAGGCATGTGACATATAGTTTTATTGGACAAAAGTAACATTATAGAGACTCTCTATGAAGACCTTTGATCCAGGATTATTTGTTACTTATGATAATCCTAAATATTTGTGAATATCTGTGAATATCTGCATAACCATAACCAGAATTTACTGTGTATTACTTGTCAGTGCCAAATGATTTGTCTTAATCTCTTCTTTCCAAACAATTATAAAGATGATATTTATATGCTGATTTTAGAGATAAGAAAACCAAGGCTTATTCTCAACCTTCCTAATACCACAACCCTTTAATACAGTTCCTGTGGGTCATGGCCTATAAGTTGAGAACCGCTGGCTTGGAGGTATCAAGTAATGTGACTAGTTAATCATGGAATAGTCAGTATTCAACCCTGGCTATTAGACTCATCTATTATTGATTTCAGCAACATCTTACATGTCTCCAAAGACACAAGGAACAGTAAATAATATTTCTCCATTGATTATTATAACTTCTAATAGATATGGTCATTTGATGATTCTATTTTAATAAAACTATAGTTATAATAAAGTCTCAGACATTCAAAATGTTACATCAGTTCTGATTAAAAAAAAACACGTTAAATAGCTGAGAAGGTTGGTCAAATAGAAGAATTTAGTTTTTTAAAGAATTTATTTGCTTTCATATTTTAAATGGATACTATAATGATTTAGAGTAGCGATAGACAAACTCTTTTTGCCCTATTTAAGTATTGTTTAAAGTCTTTATCATCTGCTGTTTATTTTTTGTTGCCCACACTTTATCTACCACAGAGGAAAAAGAGGATTACACAAAAACAATATAATCTATTTTTTAAATTTTATACATTAATGTGGGTCACTCTCAATAATGTCCTTGAAAGACTGCATTTCAATTCTGTTGTTCTATTACATGGCATTGCATTTATATATAATATATGTACATATATATGTGTGTGTATCTAACTATCTATCTATATACATATAAGATATATACATTTTAAAAGCATATAACTTAGCCATTTATAAATTGCTCATTTCTGTAAATCATTTGCTCTCTTAAAATATATTATTTTTGCTGGGCACAGTGGTTTATGCCTGTAATCCTGGCACTCAGAGATGCTGAGGTGGGTGGATCACTTGACCTTGGGAGTTCTCAAGACCACCCTGAGCAAGAGAGAGACCTCATCTCTACCAAAAATTGAAAAAATAGCCCAGTGTGACAGTGGGTGCCTATAGTCTCAGCTACTCAGAAGGCTGATGCAAGAGGATCACTTGAGTCCAAGAGTATAAAGTTGCTGTGAGTTATGATGATGCCATGGCACTATACCCATAGCAACAGAGTAAGACTCTGTCTCAAAATTTAAATAAAATAAAATAAAATATTATGTTTGTTTTCTTGCCATAAAATAATCAGAAATTTGATCATAACTCTTTGTTTTAATAACAGCTTTGTTTATGCAATCTAGTTTATTTTTCAGAAAATTTCTATCATGTAACTACTTGCACAAAAAAAATTTTCTTCATTTACAAAGTCTATATAGTGCCCAAAGTGATTGCCAACCAATAAAATAACATCAAATATATAAACCCATCAGAAATATTTCATTGCAGGAACCAATTTCAAGCATTTTTTGCCAGCACAAACACAAATTAGTCATGAATATTGAGTGGGAATGAGAGGAAAAGAACTTTAGAAGGAATCCTAAGTCAACCATTGGTGGAAACACAGCAGAGCTTGTCAAAGCATACAGATTAGGTCAAAAGTCCTGCCTGTTATTTAAAGAGAACATCCTAATATAACTTATTCAACAAACTCTCATTTCTTTTAGAAAAAAAAATTGTATTTTGGTGTTGCTGAAACTTAGGAATAAAAGCTACATGTACATTTGAAGCAAGCAGTTCTTTTTTTTTTAAATAGCAACTTTGATCTCTTGTAATTTGACTAAAGCAGTAAATTCTATGGTTTATTATTCTGTCACAGTATATTCAAAACAAAGCAAATCATGGTTGGACCCATTTGCAGTTTTGATAGTTGCATTTACGCAATTAGGCTGGGTGTTTATTCTTCATATTTTCATTGCATAAACAGTGGCACAGAAAGATCCTTGATCAAAGACATAAGGAACAAAAGTTTTGCTGAGATGAATGCTTGCTGAGGAGAAGATCCTTAGTTCCATTTCTTCGTACATTTAATTATTCTACTTTGCCTGATGTCACAGTGTTGAAGGTAGTCCAGATCTGTGCTGTAAGGTGTCATCATTGTGGAACTTTGAAGTCCATGCAGGAAACAACTTATAAACTGTTGTTTGTATTTCCATGGTGGGGAGCCTTGCTCTAAGTCTAAGAGAAATTGGATCTGCACCTAATTATTTCAAAATTTGGGGCACATGTATACATATAACATTAATGAGTGAATGTTGAGGGTCTATTACAATTTGGACATTGTGTTAAAAATTACTGACAACTGACATAATTAGGACAGAGATATTCAAACAAGGGCAAATGATGTCTAAAGGTAGACCCAGAGAAGTAAATTATTGTAGTCTGTAATAAGCATGTTCACATTCAGTAAGAGTGCTGTTCGGGTAACGGGCAGAGTAATGGAATGGAAACATTAATTACAGAGAAAACCCTGGGACAACTTTTCCTCTTTCACAATTTTTATGTATGACAACCCTAATATCCAAAACAAGAGAGATATTTCTTAATTTATTTTACTATATTATGAAGTATATCTTGCATTTTCAGTAACTGTATGTGACCTTGGAAGTATCATTACCTAAAATCATTTCCCCAATAGTGTATGTGGAAGAATACAGGATGTATTCTGTATTCTGTCCCAGTCACAATCAAAGGTGTGCATATATTGTATAAGCTCAGAGAAAGATCCAAGATAATTCTGGCTCCTTGTCTGCACTAGTCTGAATACAGTGTAAATTCTTAACTCTGATTTATTATAATGCAACTATAACACTCAAAAGATAGAGATTTGTTTGAGTTTTTCTACGCTCCCAGTCACCCAAAGCTTGCTGTTTTTTATGGTATTGAAGTTTAAATGAGACAGTGGAATTGAAAGGTTGCATGATTAGCTCTCAGATTGCCAAAAATACTTGCTAAATATAATTCATTTAAATAGCTTAGGAGCAAAAGCATCAGAGTACAAATGATATATGTAAAGATGTATAAAACTTAAAGCAAAAATCAGAGAGCTGATGTTTTTGGAGCTAGACTAAAAAATAAGTTATATAAAAATAGTAAAATAAAAATAAGCCAGCAATGCTTTAACCCTAGACTAGCATTTTAAAAGAATAAGGAAAAAAATGAAACATGTTATAAGAAGTTACATTTGGCCTCTTCAGATTATGGGGTATCAAAAACACTTAATTCTGTCTTGTATTTATGGTTATGAAATTTGGACATTCTTACTCTTAATACATTATCTTCAGTATTCTCTCTTTCTCCCCCTATCTTTGTGTCTTTCTCTTACAACAATTCGTTCTTTGTGTCATCAAGATCTTCAAACTTTGAATTGTTGAATTATTTTTTCCCTCCCATTTTATCGCATTCTACCTTCACTTTCCTGCTTCAAGATTAAACTAGATTCTTAGCATTGTTCATAGAATCCCTAACTTCCTTATCTTTCTCTATTACCCACTATGCCCAATCACCCACTAGGGGTCACCTCCACACAGCAAAATATAGACCTGTGATGTCCCAAATTCTTTTCATTACCTTCCTCAATCTGTTTTCTTTTGTACTTACCTGGGTCACACGTGAGATGCCAGCAACCTATTTATCAAATTCAGCTTCTTATGAGACTGTACTCTCTTGATCTCCCTACAACACTAGTAATGTTTTGTTTCTATAAACTTTCAAGTCTACATCTTGAAAGATCTTCTACCTATAACTTCAGTAGCTTTACTTTTCTGTTTTTTCTTTTAAAATATTCTTCATAGTATCATTTTTCTCTTCCCTACCGCTTTAAGGTGAGAGTTTAAATTATTTTCTTACTCAAATATCTCTTCACTATTCGTCCCATTCATCTTGACACCTTAAATTCTGACCTTCATGTGGACGACAACCTAAGAAAATCTAAGTTGATTAAATTAGGATGTGAAATAATCTGAGAATCATTTACTTTCATGATTGCAAGAACTAATTGCTTAAAAATTATCCTAAAAGAGATTTTTATTCCTTCTTTTGGCTTATATATCTTTAAATCTTTATCTCTTTCACTAATAGTATTTTTTCCAAGATCTGATCTCACATTCCCAGGTACATCACACATTTTTCTATCCAGTTGTATTTTGTCGCTTCTCAATTAAGTTCAGCCTCCTCCCAGTGTTCCCCCAAATCAGCTTCTATTTGTGATTTTATATCTTTGTTATTTTACTTTCTCTCCTATTCATCCAAAAATGTAGACTCATATTTGATCCAATTATCTTCTTTGTCTTTTTAGATAGCTGTCATTTTCCAGATATTAGGGATTATTCTTTTCCTTTGTAGTATATACTATAATCATTTCATTAATTTTTATTCTCAATAGTCAGGCTAAAAATCTTCTTTATGAATCCAGGGTGTTTTAACTGTTTTCATTATGCTATTTTATCTACAGTTTATCCTGAACATCTATTTTGCTTAGGTGAAACTGTCTATAATTTACTCTAATCCTCAAAACAATGAGTGACTTATCAGTGGGGCTGGTTCATGTGTGAATTGTGCATCCCAGGGCCTTAATTTAGAAGGATCCCACACTTGGTTTAAAGTTCTTCTATCGTCATCCTGAAATTCTTAATAACCTTTTTTAAAACAGAAATCTGTGTATTTTTAGTTTCTGTTGGACCCTAACAATCATGTAGCATCCCGTGTCTAATGACAAAAAATAAATTTGCTATTAGCCTCTTGTCTACAACTCATAGCCTCATATACCCAATACTTACCCAGCCCTAATTACAACTCCTCCCTAACTCTTCAGTGAAACTGGACTACTGTCTAAATAAGTATATTCCAGATTTACCTATTTATGTTTTGCCTGTATTTTTATTATCACTTGATACATGCTATTCTCTCAATTTAACCTTTTAGAATTTTACCCAAATCCTGTTCTCCATGTTTGGTTTTTCTTATTTTTATTCTCTGAGTCCCCACAAATTTAAACAATATGTTGCTCATAAATTTATAATAAAATAAATAAATAAATAAAATATATTTATTTTTTAAGAACAAACATGTATATTTCCTTTAATTTTTCTTTGGGTAAATATCTTGTTATCCCTATCAGACTCCAAATTCCATGAAGATAAAGATAAACTAATTTATAGTGAGTCATATATAGAGTTTAATATATACTTATTATGTACATTTATTATATAAAAGATAATAATATGGTATTTTTAACTGCTTTATGAAATAAATAATATCCTTTACTTTGGTTGTCAAGACTATTTCTCATCTCATAATAAAGTGTGTGTGCACATGTATTTTGTGTTTGGCTTTACTGATTTCCCATCTGCACAGCTTTTGCTTCTGAATGGAATGGGGGAAGGACAGAAATCCAGGACACAGTAAATTTAAAACAGGCAAACTTGAAATATAAAGGACAGAGAGGGAAAATAAAAGAAGAGGGAAAAATGAGAATATAGATACAAACATATCAATTCTGCTGATTAACATGTATCCTGGTTGTAATCATTACCCTCTCTGACATTACAGAAAGGTAATAGATCTTTTGATATGCCTGATCTGCAACAGCAGAATGAGAATTTAAGAAATAAAGCTGGAGATGATGTAGCTAGCCTCCAGCATTTTGTTTATGAGAGCATTCATTCGTGTCTGCTTGGGCTTACTGAATATCTATCTGTCTTTCAGGCACAGATTAGGCAATGAAATTTTGTTATATTGGTCCTTTCAGGTTTTCTACTGATTCAAGAATATCTGAAAATGTCTTTATAGAAGTTGGTTATATTTGTCAAAATTTTGTTGGATGGATCACTGGTTCTATTATTTTGACTTTTTAAAAAAAAATAAACAATGTAAGATGAAGATTGTATAATGGAGAAAAAAAGAAAGTGAAGAACTAAGAAAAGAATAAGAGCAAAAGAAGTGAGGAAATACATATCTAGCTGCAGCAAAAGTTAAATATCATTCAAATCATTTCCATCATTTAATTTCTTGGGTTCCCCTCATTCCACATCCACTATTTTTCACAGCATAATTGCTTAAAATATTTAATAGTCATGAGAGCCAAGCTACACCTTTTATTGTAATTTCTGTTCCTATCAAATGAACATCCTCTTTCTAACATATAGTGTATACATAGAATAGAGTAACATGTAAAAAAGAAAAGTTTATTTGTGAGCAGGGTTAGTGTAGATACATAGAACCCTCAATAAGCGTGTTTTCATTTTATTCCTCCAGGCAGTGGTTATTTCCTTGCTGATACAAAGAGTGGGGAGTAAAATGCATTTTGAATTTCCTAAGTACCTAACCTGTACCTTTTGGACATCCTAGAGAAGAAATACTAAAGCATTAGAGAAGATTAACCCTGGAAATTACCTAATTTGTCCTCCAAATTTACTAACAAAGGATAAAACATGAATGTAAGCAATTTGCCTCTTCTTTCTAATACTTAATCCTCATTTTATTCTAATTGCTTCACCTAGTATATTTCCAACAAAATGAAATAATAATGATGTTAGTTGATATAAATGAATGTATAATGTATATTATATAGTTAATATATTAATTATTCTATCAACTATCATTTAAACATCTATTGAGATTTGTCTATTAATAGTATACTAATTTTTCAAAATTGATGTAGCAGAGTTTCAATGTGTTCTAAGTCTGTCTTGTCCCTATTTGTCTTTTTCTTATGTAGCTAATAGATGCTAGAGTACAAGTCATTCATCAGCCCATCTTCACCATTCATGCACTGTTATGACTATCAGCCTAATGTCAAATCACACAAGGATGAGCAAACCAATCAAGGGGCAGAGGCTCTTAGCCCCTGATGTAGTGGGTTTCAGTGGCATTTCCATATGGTTCTTTCAACCATGACCCCTAACTCTGTTATTTTACCAATAGCAGAATTTCATTCAACATCTTTTTATACCCTCTGGTTTATAAATCTGACCCTTTGTCTTATCCTTCCAGCTCATTACTTACATTCCAGCTTTTCTACAAATTCTCAGCTACTATTCTTTAATATTTATCCTTTCTCTAGTCTCTACCATCCCATGTTCTCAGGTTTTCCATGAGCAGCTTAAATTCCAGCATAACAGGAACTTGTAAGTGCCATGACCCAATAGTTTTCCACAATATTTTTCTATAAAAACAATTCTAGTAAAAACAACTATCCTGTTATTTCATGACTTTCCTAGGGCATTTGAGCATGTTGGAGAACAACATGTTGACTGAGAAAATTTTAAGTTCAGTTAGGACCACACATTTCAAATGGGCAGCAACATTATCCAGCATTCCTACTGTATATTCCCCCAATATATACCCTCCTACATAGTAGTTAAGACATGTTTTTCCCTACAACATTCAAAAGTTCACCTTCTCCTCATTCACAGCTGATTATGCAACTTTAAAAAATAATAAAGTACAGTTAATCCATGAACAGCGTGGGTTTGAACTGCATGGACTCACTTACACATAGATTTTCTTCCACCAAAGCCACCCTGAGAGAACCAGAGCATCACCTTCACTGTCTGAACTTCCTAAGCCTACTCAAGGTGAAGATGACAAGGATGAAAACTTTATGATGATCCACTTCCACTAAAGAATAGTAAATATATTTTGTCTTTCTTATGATGTTCTTAATAATGTATTACTTTCTTTAGCTTACCTTACTATAAGAATATAGTATATAATATATGTAACGTACAAAATATGCATTAATCAGCTGTTTTGTTTCTAAAGAGCCTTCTGCTGGTCAACAGCAGGCCATCAGAAATTAAGATTTTACATGGAATTTTGACCATGTGGGAAGGTACCACTTCTAACCCCCATGTTGTTCAGAGTCAGTTGTAAAATAAGAAGAAATATTCTCATCTTCTCAGAAGATTGCCCACATACAAATAGTCTGCTCGTCCTTCCTTTACCATAATGAATGTTTCTGGCCCTATTTCAGTCCAGTCTCTCTCTCATTTCCTTTTTTTTTTTGCAGTTTTTGGCTGGGGCTGGGTTTGAATCCACCACCTCTAGCATATGGGGCCAGTGCCCTACTCCATTGAGCCACAGGCACCGCCCCAGTCTCTCTCTCAATGTGCACGAGATCTTATAATGCTCGCCTATTCAAAGCGTTTGTACTTTCTCTCATCATCATCATTTCCTCTCTACTGAATTGCTCTCATCAACACACATACCTGTTGTTACGCATATAGTTTCCACTTTAAAAAAAACAACCAATCAGAAAAAAACAACACAACACGTTTTCCCCATATGAATTCTTCTTCAGCTTCTTCCACCTTATTTCTTTTTCTTTTTTACAAAACTTTCTAAAGCATTTGTCTGAGTTAATTGTGTGTGTTTCCACAGATCCTATTTTCACATCAATCCACTTCATGTCCTACTAATGTATTGAAACTACTCGTGTTAACAACATGAACATTTTTTATCTTCTTAAATCCAGTGATTTTTATGGAATTCCCCTTTTCTGTGAAGGTTTTGGCTTCATCAGTTTCTGAAACTTTCATCATTTTCTCCTTATTGATATACTCTCTTCATTTGGACTCTATGACACCCTATCTCCTGATTCCCTTCTTTTTCTTCTGTATTTTGTTGTTGGTATCATCATCCTTTTCATAATATCTGAAAGTACCACCACTTAAATCCTATCTTCAGATTTTTCCCCTCCTTATTTGTGCATTATCCCTAGGGAATCTACCTTAGTCCTATGCGTATGAAATTCCAACTTTGTGTGCTTGACACTAACATATAAATACTTAGACTTCCTCTTTCCTGAGCTCTACCTTTCAACTTGCTAGCTCAAGATTAGCAAGCTCAACAAGGAACACTTTTTCCTCGGTCTCAGAAAACTGCTCCTCCTACAATTTCCCAAATTCAACAAATGTGTCTTTCCATTGGAATTCATTTAGATTCAATCCTTTATAATCAGTAAGAGATATTCAAAAAAAGAAACCTTTTTGGAACTTAAATAGTTCTGCCACTAGATTGCTTTCTCCTTCACCTTAAATGTAATCAAGAAGAATCATTGAGAAGTAGATTTTTTTATTTTTATTTTTATTTATTTATTTATTTTTTATTTTTATTTTTTGCAGTTTTTGACTAGGGACAGGTTTGAACCCACCACCTCCAATATATGGAGCCAGCGTCCTACTCCTTTGAACCACAGGCACTGCCAAATTGATAAGTAGATAAAGCTCACAATAGTCACATAATCAACATGAGCCCCTTAATTTAACTTTTACAGAATCATTTTTATATTTAGTTCACAAAACTCCTGGTAACATATTGAGTACATTAAAAAATATGCAACTGAATAAGCATTAATAGATTTTTTTTTCCAATGAAGATCACTGAGATTGCAGGCAAGAAAATGCCATTGAAATGTCCCATTTAAGGGAATATACTAAGGATGTGGTATGCCAAATAAATTATGTTAGGAAATGCTAGAAAGGGACACAGTTATAAGGTTTGTGAATCTGGTAGAAAGCTCATGAAGATTCTTATTAAATGTGTGGTAAGTATTCATGCCTTCATTTGCTTAATAACCCTTCACTGCATTTCCATTACTTTCCTTAGAGTGTGCTACTAAAATTGTTTTACCCATGACTGAGTTTGACATCACCAGAATTTACATATACATTTCAAAATAATTAGTTAACTTAAATAATCTAAATTCATCATTTTCTAGTTAAAGATACAAGACAACATCAAGCTGCTGGCAGATGGGTGCTCAGTGTTATAGGGAGACCTATTTTCCCCAGTTTCCTAAATAGAGATGTGCTGGAGTTGGTGGTGATAACATTCTGCCTCCCCATACTGTGGGAAGCAGAGAATTGTGGTTTAACAAGAATCCTTCCATACCCCAACTGTTTTAACTTGAAATTCCAGAAAAGTTACTTTACTTGTTTACAAAAATTGGCTTTTTCAAGCCAGAATACTAGAACTAATTTTTGGATCCTAAATATAATTTATTATGCCATCAGCATTATCTTGCTACATTGTTCAATGGTTACATAATAATGACTAAGCATCCCATGGACAGAGTTGCATCAGGATTTGATAAACACAATATGTCTGTAGGCTTGCATAAGGAGTAATTTGCAAGGCCTAGAAGCAAGAGACTGTGGCAGTCCTTGGCAAAGCTCTTCATAGCAAAGCTCTTTAGAAATACACAAATAAACCAATGGAATATAGGATACTAAATTAATGCTCATTGAAGACCAAAACGTATATAGAAAAAAGAAATTTTTTATATAGTAAAGAAGATATAAATCAAAATATGTTTATTTTCTTCATCTGATTCAAAAACTTAGGTTGTGTTGCATAATAGAAGGGAAAAATTTTAACTCCTAAAAGATAGGAAATACCAATGCAAGTTTTGAGACTAGGGTTGCTTGGTTAAATTTAAACATATTTCATGTCTAATGTATTTGCAAGTGTGAATTACTAACTCTCACTGAACCTTGATTGCACAACTATAAAACTGACTTATTAATAGACATAAGAATCAATAACTCCTTTTTACGTAAAAACAAATAATGTGTGTGAGTGCTATACTTTATGTTTAGCAGTCTGTCTCTCTGCAAGCAGTCATACATCCTCTAGACAGTACTTCCAAGTGCTGGAATTTGCAATTCAATTGTGGAATTAGTAGATATTGAGAAAGATCAGGGAAAAGGAGAATTCTCAACTTAAAATAATCTAAATAGTTCCTTCTGTATTTTTTATACAGTAAAATATCTTTTTTTGAGCCAGAGCCTCAAGCTGTCACCCTGGATAGAGTGCTGTGGCATCACAGCTCACAGCAACCTCCAATTCCTGTGCTCAAACGAGTCTCTTGCCTCCACCTCCCAAGTAGCTGGGACTACAGGTGCCCACCACAACGCCCAGCCATTTTTTGGTTGCAGCCAACATTGTTGTTTGGCGGGCTCGGGCTGGATTCAAACCCGCCAGCTTAGGTGTACGTGGCTGGTGCCTTAGCCTGTTGAGCCACAGGCACCCAGCTTAGAGTAAAATATCTTAAATACCCTAAAACATTTCGAAATACTTTGCTTCTCATGCTTTTGTTTTTAAAATAGAAAAAAAAATTAGTAGTAACTATCATTGGTATTATCAACATAAAATATTTCCATTTTTCGTGCTAAAAAGTGTTTCAGAAAGTTTCTATATTCACACACAAAAAGGTTCCTCTGTCTCCTTTGCTTTCTCTCTGTATTATAATATAGAAGGAAAAAAAGGGACCCTGAAGTTCATGCTCTGGCAAACTGAACCAAGCATATAATCCCATGGCCAGCTCATGCGTTTTACTAGGTTAGTCTTCTGTGAGCTTTCTGAGTTAGAAACAGATAGTCTATCATCAGATAATCAGTGACTGAAAGTTTTGAAATATTATAATCTTTCATTCTCTTAATGGTAAGTCAATCAATTTCTGATAGGAAACAGGAAAAAGTGTGTTGAATTAATTCTATCTGAAAACACTTTCATTGACTGTTTGGTCAGTAGCTTTCTATATGTGAGAATTTTATACTGTTTTGATGTAAGGTTTTAATGAAAGTCTAATCCATAGGTAGATCATAAATAAACATTGGAGAATCTGTTCAACCTACAACTCTCTACTTTTAACCACTCTGTGACTTTAGTCACAGATGTTTGGTTTACACCATTTAATCTGTCTGTAATTTTTTGGATTAAGAGTGAGTACCAGACCTAAAGTGGTCCATTAAGATTCTCTCTCTTGAAAATTTAGAAATGGAATTTAAAGGCATTAGTTAATTTTCCTGATGTCCTGAATTAGGGCATATCCATCAAGGGTCTGATTCCACCTTAGAAAACCTCAAATATTGAGGTAGAATGTGCCGATTTTCATTTGGCTGCCTAAGTAAAGGCAATAGATTTTAATCTTCCATGTGCCACATGAGTAGAATAAATTGTCACCACTGGAATATGCATATCTTGGTCTTAGGACATTATTTAAACCTACGCCTCCATACATCCCAAAATGTTGAAACACGAAAATACATACAGTTCAGTCTGAATTGTGGAAGGTAATCTCAGAGGCTATTTAAAAAGAATCCGAGTCCTTGAATGATTGCCAACTTGAGCTGCTCACTTTGGGACTTTAACATTTGAAAGGAAAAGAAAACTTGATTTTTTCTAAACTACTTTACTTGGGCCTCTTTTTAAAATAGCAGCTGAGCCTTTATTCTAAGTAGGTTAAACCTATGAAGTAGTAAATATTATTAGGTAAAAAGAAAGTGAAAAATGAAGCAGACTGAGACAGACATAGAAACTAAAAAGTATGTGAATCCAAACAGAGAATCAGGGCTGTGCATGCTAAGGAGGTTCCTCATGCAGGTTATCAGAAGTCTCTCTTCTACATTTAAACTCAATTGAATTTTCCTCCCAAACAACTTTTAACTGAGCAGTCCCAAAGCCTGAGATTGCAAGGAACAAACCCCAGAAAAATCCATGGATGGGGAGTAGAGGGAATGAAAATTCCTCCATCTTGGCATGTGACACGGATGACATATATGCATTATTACATATATGCATTAGCCAAGTAACTTTCTATTACCTTTCGGCATTTAGTTGATATGTCCTAAAAAGATTTTAGAAGCCAGGTATAATCAAAATGTGTTGGTTAGATCTTAAGTAATTCATAGTAGAAAAACTATACAGCTAAATTCCAAAACTCCTTAGCTGGAAATAGAGAGGAACAGAAAAAAACCTGTCAGTGCTCTGGAATTACTGAGATTTCCCAATTAATGAGATTGATAATAGTTATAATAATAACAATTGTTTTCATGCAAGATTCCTCAGAGGGTAAAACTTTATATGCATTATTTGAGGTAATTTTTACAAAATTTAAAAAAGTAGATTCTTCCATATTCCTTTCTGTGTCTGAACAAATTGAGGCCTAGAGTGTTTAGAAATTTGTTCGAAATGTTAGGAATAGATTTCATTCCAGTTCTGCTTTATGTCACAACTACTGAACTTTTAACAACTATGCTATATTTGACATTACCAAGAAGTCAAACATGTGTCTTACTGAATTGTAGTCAAAATTGTCTGTTTCTATTTGTATTTGTGGACATTTTGATTCTCTGATTGGAAATGAATAAAATCTTGAAAATTTTTCATGAAGAAGGTTATGAGAAGTGGTAGTAACAAGAAACAATAAACCAAAAAATACCTTTTGTAACTAAGGTGAATTCTCCATATAAAATGTGGATTAACTCATATTTTATTATTAAAGCATATTCTACCATTGTGGCTTGCACAAGGCTATTATGAAATGTCAGCTCTGGTCTAGCTAATTATTCTTGCTATAGATCTCTAGACTAAGGTTATTTATTTATTTTATCTTTTTTGAGACAGAATCTCAAGTGTCACCCTGGATAGTGTCCTATGGCATCACAGCTTACAGCAACCTCCAATTCCTGGGCTCAAGCGAGTCTCCTGCCTCTGCCTCCCAAGTAGCTGGGACTACAGGCACCCGCCACAACGCCCAGCCATTTTTTGGTTGCAGCTGGCATTGTTATTTGGCAGGCCCCCTTGCCAGGCCCACCAAACCTGCCAGCTCAGGTGTACGTGGCTGGCGCCTTAGCCCATTGAGCCACAAGCGCCGAGCCTAGACTAAGGTTATCGAGTGCACCTAAAATACACTTCCTAAAACTGTGTATATTTTACCTCATAACATCCCCCCCACCCCGGCATCATTAAATATGGGCTTTGTTTGATTCAAACCTAAAGTGCAGAGTCTGTTAAGAGTACAAAGGATGTCAATCCTACTCTTTCTTTGATGTTACTGACCCTATCTCTTCATTGACCTTAGAAAGATCAGGTCAAAGATCTCTTTATCAGTTTTCAGAATCCAGAACAATCAGATTTTATGATGAAAAGAATTATTCCCCAAACAGTTGCAAATTATTCAGAGAAGTCAAATCAATCACATGTTTTCTAAAAATGAGAAAACACTTCCCAATTGCATATAACCAAAGAAATGTCAGTATTATTACGAGTCTAGTAACTATTGCTATACTTGAAGATGGAGTAAGGAAGCCATGAGCTAAGGCATGTGCATGGCATTTAGAAGCTGGAAAAAGCAAGGAAACAAATTTTCCTATAAGATTGAAGAGTTCACAGAAATGAACACGGCCCTGGCAACACTTTCCTCTATCAGGTTATCATGAGGGAATAAACAACCAGAACACAATATCTAAATTCGTTAGGTAGAATCCCTCCTATAGTTGCATCTTGCACCCAAAGGTGTGCCATAGATCCCTACCTGTGTCCTTTAAGTGGGAGCACAACAATCCACACCTTGGTCATCTCCCATCCATCATTCTCACTCCACCCAACTTGAATAGAATTAAGTTTTTCTCCTATGTGGACATGTATTAGATCAACTACTGGCTTCATAATAAAATTGAGTACATTGGATATTTAGTTTCTCAATCTTTTGATACTTTACTAAGAAGAATGTGCTTCAACTCCACCCAGGTTAATACTGAAGATGTAAAGTCACCGTCTTGTCTTACAACTGAATAGTACTCCATGGTATACATATACCACAGTTTGTTAATCCAATCCTAAATTGATGGGCTTTTAGGTTGTTTCCACATCTTTGGGATTGTAAATTGGGCTATGATAAATGATCTAGTGCAAATGTCCTTATGCTAAAAGGATTATCTTTTTCTTCTAGGTTGATGGCTAGTAGTGGGATTGTGGGGTCAAATGAGAGGTCTAATTTGAGTTCTTCGAGGATTTTCCATACTCTTTTCTAAAGAGACTTTGTGTGTTTGCAGTCCCACCAAGAGCATAAAAGTGTCCCCTTCTCTCCACACCCACATCAGCATCTATAACTTTGGGACTTTGTGAAGTGGGCTAATCTTACGGTGATATCTCAGGCTAGTTTTGATTAGCATTTCTCTGACGATTAGAGACATAAAGCATTTTTTTCATATGTTTGCTAGCCATTCATCTGGCTCCTCAGAAAAGTTTCATGTCTCTTGCCCAGATAGGATTGTTAGGTAGTGTTTATTATTTTACTAATTTTATTATTATTATTAATTTTAGTTCTTTATAGATCCCAGTTATCAAGCCTTTGTCAGGTTGTAATGTGCAAATATCTTTTTCCATTCAAAAGAATGTCTATTTAGTTTAATTTTTGTGTCCTTGGCTGTGTAGAAGCTGTTTAGCTTAATTAAGTCCTATTTGTTTATTTTTATTGTAATGGGTGCTGAATTCTTTGTCATAAAATCTTTCTCTACTCCAACATCGTCAATAGTTTTTCCCACACTTTCTTCTAGGACTTAGTTATTTCATGTTTCAGATTTAAATCATTTATCCATCGTGAGTCAATTTTTTGTAGGTGGTGAAAGATGCAGGTCCAGTTTCAGTCTTTTACATGTAGTAATCTAGTTCTCCCACCAACATTTGTTTATTTTTTATTTGTTTTATTAGGACTTATTATCCGCAGTGTATGCTTTTGTTTGGTTTATCAGAGGTCAGATGGCAATGAGAGACTGGTTTCTATTTTTGTGCTAATGCCAAGCTTTTTGATCCTAGTGGACTAGTAAAACAACCTAAAGTCTGGTAGAGTAAAGCCTCCATTTTTGATTTTTTGATTTTTTTTTATTTGTAAGACTACAAATTGCCTTAGCTATGTCTTTGTTCTTGTTGTTCCATACAAAACAAAGAAATATTTTTTCCAGTTCTTCAAGTATGATGTTGATATTTTAATGGAGATTGTGCTGATTCTATAGACTACTTTGGGTAGTATAAACATTTTAATAAGGTTGATTCTTCCTAGTCAAGAGCATAACATTGTCTTCTATTTGTTAATGTCTTCTGTTATTTATTTTATTAGGATTTTATAATTCTCTTTGTATAGGCCCTTCACTTCTTTTGTTAGTTACATTCCTAAGTATTTCATTTTCTTTGAAGCTACAATAAAGGTAATTGCATCTTTAATTAGCTTCTGAACTTGGCTATTATTGCTGTATACAAAAGCTACTGACTTGTAGACATTGATTTTTATACCCTGAGACATTACTGTATTGATCACTGTCAGGAGTCTTGTGGTTGAGTCTCTGGGGTTTTCTATAATACCGTCAGCAAAGAAGGAGAGTTAGAACCCCTTGGTCCCCATTTGGATGCCCTTTATACCTTTATCTTGTTTAATTGCATTGGCTAGAACATCCAGAATTATGTTGACTAGTAGTGGCAATAGAGAACATCCTTGACTGGTTCCTGTTTCAAGTGAAAAAGCTTTCAGTTTTGCTCTACGCAATATGATAGTAGCTATGGGTTTGTCATAGATGGCTTCAATTAGCTTCAGAAATGTGCTGCCTATACCTGTATTCTTAACTGTTTATGTCAGAAAAAGATGCTGAATTTATTCAAGTAATTTTTCTGTATCAGCCGGGTGTGGTGGTGGGCAACTGTAGTCCCTGCTACTCGGGAGGCTGAGGCAAGAGAATTGCCTAAGCCCAGGAGTTGGAGATTGCTGTGAGCTATGTGATGCCATGGCACTCTATGGAGGGTGATAAAGATTTTTTTTCTACAAAAAAAATAAAAAATAATAAGAATAATAGTAATTTTTCTGCATCTATTGAGAGGATCATATAAACTTTGTTTTTGTTTCTATCATTATGGTGAATTACATTTACGGATTTGTATATGTTAAAGCAGCCTTGCATCCCTTGGATGAAATTTACTTGATCAGGATGTGTGATTTTTTTTAATGTGTAGCTACAATCTATTAGCTAAAATATGGTTGAGTATTTTTCATTCATGTTCAGCAGAGAAATTGGACTATACTTCTCATTTTCAGTTGGGTCCTTTCCTGGTTTTGTAATTAAGGTGATGTTTGCTTCATAGAATGTGTTACTTTTCTGTTTCTGGTAAATCTGGCCAAAATGTTTATCAATTTTATTTATTTTTTAAAACCCAACTTTTTGTTTCATTAATTTTCTGAATGATTCTTTTATTTTTAATTTCATTTATTTTGGCTTTAATTTTGGTTATTTCTTTTCTTATGTTAGGCTTAAGATTGGATTGCTTTTCCTTTTCCATTTCCTGAAGATAATTAATTAGGTTGTTGATCTGCTTTTTTTCAGTTTTTCAGATGTAGGCATCAAATGCAATAAATTTCATCTTAGGGCTGCTTTTGCTGTGTCTCACCGGTTTTGGTAGCTTGTGTCTTCATTGTTGTTATGTTTGAGGAAGTTAATGATTTTCTTCTTCATCTTTTTTCTCAACCCAAATATAAATCGGCATAACTTTGTTTGGTTTCCATGTCTGTGTAGGGATGAAAATTTTTGTTGGGAGTTGAGTTCTATCATATTGCCCTGTGGTCTCAGAAGATACAAGGTCTAATTTCAATTCTTTTAATTTTGTTGAGTTTTGATCTGTGTCCTAGGATATGATCTATTTTGGAGACTATTCCTTGGGCTGAGGAGAAGAACACATATTCCTTAGCTTTGGGATGGTGTTTTTTAAATATCTAGTAAGTACAATTGTTCTAGCACAATTGTAGCTTTTATGTCCTGTATATCTTTGTTTAGTTTCTCTTTAGAGGATCTGTCCCATTCTGCAAGAGGGTGTTAAAGTTCCAGCTATTAGGCAATCATAGGATATCACATTGCTCAAACCAATTAAAGTGTGCTTCATAGATCTAGGAGCATTTAAGATGAGTGCATAAATATTTAGAATTGAAATGTCTCCTTATTATACTGTTCTTTTGAGCAGTATGAAGTGTCCATATTTGTCTTTTTGTTGTTGTTGTTAAATCATAGCTGTGTATAGCAATGCAATCATGGGGTACAATGTGCTGGTTTCATATACAATCTGAAATAGTTTCATCAAACTGGTTAACATAGCCTTCATGGCATTTTTTAGTTATTGTGTTAAGATATTTATATTCTACATTTGGTAAGTTTCACTGGTACCCTTCTAAGATGCACTGTAGGTGTGATCCCACTGATTACC
>CAUYON010129804.1:0-14502 GCA_963573935.1 Arctocebus calabarensis | reverse complement strand
ATTTTGGACATTCCAATGTGTCAGTCCCACAGAGTCCGGACCCCTCGGCCTACGCCAGGGCTGCCTGGGTCTCTGTGGTTCCTAGCAGCACCCCTTTCTGATTGTCAAACTCTGAGTTCCACGCTTCAGTGGAATTTTCTCTGATTGGGGCTTGTGGGTTGGGTCCTGCTGTCCTCCCTGAGGGAGGGACTGGCTGCCCCTCTGCCGGGCAGGGGGGAATGGTTTGCAACAGTTTCCACGGTTAAGAACCATACTTCAAACACGCCAATCCTCCCAATCTCTGTGTCTCACCAGCTGCCCGTCCACTCCAATAGTTCACACGGGAAAGATCTAGAGCTCCCACCCTCTCACCTGCTGACTGGGGAGAGATGGGCTACGGGACCGTCTCCGCCGCCATCTTCCAGCACTCTCCCTATTTTCTCTACCTTTACAATGACATTTACTCAAACAAATGGAATCGTACATTCCTTTCGTCTCTGGCTTCTTTCACTTATGTTTTTCAGATGCATCCATGTTGTAACATGTGTTTGTATTCTATTGTTTTTATGGCTGGAGTAGTGTTCGGTAGTTAGTTAGGAAAGGCTCTTCTGGGAAGGGAGAAGGCAAGGTACCCAGCTGTGATCTTTATTCTTTATTTTCTTTTACTATGGGTCTAATCTGCCATTATTTTTTTTTTTTTTTTTTTTTTTTTTTTGAGAAAGAGCCTTAAGCTGTCACCCAGAGTATGTCACCCTGGCATCCACAGCTCGCAGCAATCTCCAATTCCTGGGCTCAAGCGAGTCTCTTGCCTCTGCCTCCCAAGTAGCTGGGACTACAGGCGCTTGCCACAACGCCCAGCCATTTTTGGGGGGGGTGGGGGGGGGTTTGCAGCTGTCATTGTTGTTTGGCGGGCCCGGGGTGGATTCAAACCCGCCAGGTCAAGTGTACGTGGCTGGTGCCTTAGCCCGTTGAGCCACAGGCGCTGAGCCTAATTTGCCATTCTTATTATAGTTTCTTAAGGTGGAAGCCAAAGTCATTGTTTTGAGACCTTTTTTCTTTTCTAATGTGAACATTTAGTGCTATAAATTTCCCCCTAATTTCTGCTTTAGTGGCATCTCACAAGTTTAGATATTTTGTTTTTATCTTTGTTCATTTCTACTTACTTACTATTATTAATTTCCCTTGTGATTTCTTCTTTGAACCATAGGTTATTTATGGTATTTAGTTTCCAAATATTTTAAATATTTTCAGATGTCTTTGTGATTTATTTTCTCTCATCTAATTTAATTCCATTGTTGTCATACAACATACTCTGAATGATGTGAATCCTTTTAAATTTACTGAAAATATGTTTTAAGGTCACTTTAGAATGTTATAGAAATGTTCTCTGTATATACTTAAAAAGAACATGTATTCTGTTGGAATGTGATGTCAGTGTCTATTAGGTCAAGATTTTGTTGTTATTGTTAAGGGCCTTGTTCTGTCTCCCAGGCTGAAATGTAGTGACATGATCATAGTTCAGTGTAACCTTGAACTGCTGGTCTCAACTGATCCTCCTGCCTCAGTCTCCTGTAATGTCTTCTTATTACAGGAAGATTACAGATTTCTCTATAGTATGCTATGCTGTTTGATAGCATTTTCACCACAGTAGAACTTCTTTAGAAATTGGAATCAATCCTTTCAAACCCTGCCACTGCTTTATCAACTAAGTTTATGTAAGATTCTAGATTCTTTGTTGTCATTTCATGTCCAGCTCAGTAAGTTTTGGGTTTTGTTTTTTCTTAAAGACAGGGTCTCACTATGTGCCCTAAGCTGGTCTGGACCTGCTTAGCTGGCCTCAAGCAATCCTTTCTCCTCGACCTCTCAAAGCCATGGGATTATAGGCATGAGCCACTTGCACCTGGCCAATTAGGTCAAGTTTTGTGATAGTAGTGTTAAATCTTCTACATTCTTTCCAATTTTCTCTCTTCCTGTTCTATGGATTATTGCCAGAGGAATATTGAGATCTCTGACTATAATTATGGATTTGTCTATTCCATCTTGCATTTTTATCAGTTTTTGTTTCATGTATAAATTGATTTTTTTGACCATTGAGAAATGGCCTTTCTCCCAATAATATTCTTTGCTCTAAAATCCACTTTCTCTGATACAGGCTTACCCAGGATTAGGTTGGAGACCACAATTACAAAACAAATATCACAATAAAGCGAGTCACATGAGTGTTCTGGTTTCTCCTACATATCAAAGTCATGTTTACACTGTAGTCTGTTAAACATGCAATAGCATTATGTCTAAAAAACAATTTGTGTACCGTAATTTAAAAATACTTTATTGCTTAAAAATGCTGAGATCATCTGAGCCTTCAGAGAGTTATATATAGTCTTTCAGCTGATAGAAGGTCCTGCCTTGATGCTGATAGTGCTGCTCAGTCAGGGCAGTGGTTGCTGAGGGTTGGGGTGACTGTGACAATTTCTTAACATAAGGCAATAGTGAAGTTTGTTGCATTGATTGACTTTTCCTTTTATGAAAGATTTCTCTATAGTATGCTATGCTGTTTGATAGCATTTTCGCTACAGTAGAACTTCTTTAGAAATTGGAATCAATCCTTTCAAACCCTGCCACTGCTTTATCAACTAAGTTTATATAAGATTCCAGATCCTTTGTTGTCATTTCAACAATGTGCACAGCATCTTCACCAGAAATAGATTTCATCTTAAAAAACCACTCTTTGCTCATCCAAAAGAAGCAAATCCTCATCCATTTAAAATCATCATGAGATTGCAGCAATTCAATCCCATCTTCCAACTCCACTTCTGGTTCTAGTTCTCTCGCTGTTTCCACCACATCTGCAGTTCCTTCCTCAACTAAAGTCTTGAATCCCTCAAAGTCATTCATGAGGGTTGGACTCCACTTCTTCCAGACTCCTGTTAATGTTGCTATTTTTGACCTCCCCCTATGAATCATAAATATTCTTTTTTTTTTTAAGAGACAAAGTCTCACTTTGTCACTCTCAGTAGGGTGCCATGGTGTTACAGATCACAGCAACCTCCATCTCCTGGGCTTAGGCAATTCTCTTGCCTCAGCCTCCTGAGTAGCTGGGACCACAAGCACCCACCTCAATGCCCTGCTATTTTTTGTTGCAGTTTGGCTGCGACCAGATTTGAACCTGCCACCCTCAGTATATGGGGCCAGTGCCCTACTCGCTAAGCCATAGGCGCTGCCCCACAGATATTCTTAATGGCACCTGGAATGGTGAATCCTTTCCAGAAGGATGTTATCTTAACAGGCACAAAAACAACATTCATCTCCTTGTACATTTCTATCAGAGCTCTGGGGTGGACCAGATAAACTGTCAGTGAGCAGTAATGTTTTGGAAAGAACCTTTTTCTGAATAGTTTTCAACTGTGGGCTTAAAATATCAGTAAATCATATTGTAAACAGATAGATTATCATTCAAGCATTGTTGGTTCATTTGATAGAGCAGGCAGAGAAGACTTAGCATAATTTGGAATAGCCCTAAGATCTTTTGGCATGGTTAAATGAACATTGGCTTCAACTTAGAGTCATGAGCTGCGTTAGCCCCTAACAAGAAAGTCAGCCTCTCCTTTGAAGCTTTGAAGCCAGGCATTGGCTTCTCCTCTCTAGCTATAGAAGTCCTAGGCTGCATCTTCTTTCAATAGAAGGCTGTCTATACTGAAAGTCTGTTGTTTAGTGTAGTCGCTTTCATCAGTCATCTTAGCTACATCTTCTGGATAACCTACTACAGCTTCTTTGCACTTTTACACTATGGAGATGGCATCTTTCCTTAAACCTCATGAACCAACCTCCTCTTTCTTAAAACTTCTCCTCTCTCAGCCTTCACAGAACTGAAGAGAGTTAGGGCCTTGCTCTGGATTAGGCTTTGGCTTAAGGGGGTGTTATGGCTGATTTGATCTTCTACATAGACAAGTAAAACTTTCTGCCTATCTCCCTATAAGGCAGTTTCTCTTTCTTATCATTTGTATGTTCACTAGAGTAATGCTTTTAATTTCTTTCGTGAACTTCTTTGCACTTACAACTTGGCTACCCGTATGGTACAAGAGGTCTGGCTTGTCAGCCTGTCTTTCAACGTGTCTTCTTTACTAAGGTTTTTTATTTCTAGCTTTTAGTTTACAGCAAGAGATTTGGAACTCTTAACTTTTACTTGAATACTGAGAGGCCATTGTAGGGTTGTTAGTTGTCCTAATTTCAATATTGTGTTGTGTCTCAGGAAATAGACCTGAGGAGAGAGAGCAAAGTCGGGAACAACTGTCTGGTGGAGCAGCCATAGCACATGACATTGGTTTGTCTTCTGATATGGACATGGTTTGTGGGACCCCAAAACAAGTACAATACTAACATCAAAGATCACTATAACTAATCACAGATCACCATAACAGGTATAATAATAACAATGAAAAAAATGAAATTTTGTAAGAATTGCCAAAATTTGACACAGAGGCATGAAGTGGGCACGTGCTAGTGGAAGAACATGCCAATAGACCTGTGGGACTCAGTGGAGGGCTACACGACCTGTAGCTCACAAAACAGGGTCATCTTGTTTGTTTCTGTTTGTTCTATATGTTCTATGCTCCTTTCCCCTTTCTCTTTCTTTCTTAGATTGACTATTTGTTACAAATTTGTTTACCCCTTTTTTTGACTTAACTATATATCTTGATATTTTGCAGGTTATTTCAGGACTTGTAGTGTAAATCATTGATGACAGTCAACCTAGGACATTTCAGCCCCGCCTTATGTACAGTGCAGAAAGCTAGCAGTCACACGCACCCAATTTTCTCCTTAATGCCCTAGCCTTCTTCCTCTTGCACGTCTTATTTACACATATATTATAAACCCTACAATACCTTTATTATTTCTGTTTAAATAGTTATCTTTTAATGAGATTTAAGTAACACTTTAAAATGTTTTATGTATCTGTATTTGTACATGCAGATCCCACTTCCACATGCACTGAAAGAGAGATGTTCTTTCCTCTTTCTGTTGGGCCCACATTTCCATCTTCATGTTCCTCCTGTCTGAAGAGCTTCCTTTAATGTTTCACAGTCAGCTGTTAAGGGATTCTTTAAGCTCTTGGTTGTCTGCAGTGTTTCACTCCTCTCAGGTGGTTGGACAGACAGCCCTGGCTCCTCAGTGGCTGTTGGCTATAGTCTGCTGTCAGCTCCTTGCCACACGGGCAGCACCTACAGCACCAGGCTGGCTCACCAGAGTGCTGAGCACCAAAGGGAGAGCAGGACAGGAGTCACAGCCCATTTCAACATGCTCTCAGAAATGGGACACCTCCCTCTACCATTGTTTTCATCAGACTTAAGTCATGCTGGGTGAGGCTGACATGGGGCCAAACCTGGATGCAGGTTATTAGAACTGCTGCAGAGGTGAACCCTGGCTTCTGTGGGGGATACAGTAAGATGCGCCACATCATTTTTTATTTCTTTCTTCTTTTTTTTTTCTTTTTGTTTTGTTTTTCTGCACTTTTCTTTGTTTTTCCTCACTCTGTTTCATTTTGGATGTTTCTGTTGCTTATTAATCTTTTTACCCTGTTGTCTGATCTGTCATGGATCACATCCCCTATGCTTTTCATCTCATAAATTGTTTTGCTTTTAGAAGGTTGGTTTGGCTCTTTTTGGTACCTTTTTTTATCTCTACTTAACTTTTTGGGCATATAGAACAAAGTTACAATGACTTAATGTCATCTGCAAATCCCAACCTCAAGTCATCCTCACTGTCCATGGATGGATTCCTCTGGTAGGTACCAGATGTTATGAGCTTCACCTTGCTGGGTGCTGGATGTTCTGTGTTTCTGTAAATATCCTTCAGCTTTGGGGCTGCAGTTAAGTTACCTGGAAACAGTTTGATCCTTTCAGGTCTTGGCCTAGTATTTGTGAAAGGGTGCTGGAGTGGCATGTGGCCCAGAGCTCTCCGTCTCATCAGTGAGGCCAGATCCTTCCTGACTGCCTACCTCATGATATCAGCTGTCCAGCATGGCTGGTGGGACAGACCCTTTTTTTGCCCTGTATATGTTTTAAATACTGGGTTTTCATGGGGTTTTGTCCTGATCTCAGGTAGCTGCCTCACACTTATGTACTGGTTGGTCCTCTGTCCCATAACTTCTGGCCACTTCTTTCACCCTGACCCACTCTGTCCCATTTACTTAGTGAGTACCCTGGGCTCTGCCTGGCCACTCCCTACACCATGACCCTGAGAGTCTCTTGGGGGTAATGTGGGGTTCCACGAGCTCCCTTGGGGCCATTGCCCTCATTCCCTTAAATCCAGTGACTTGGCAACTGTTGTTTTGTTGTATCTCATCTCACTTTAGGGCTATCCCTTTGACCCCACAACAGCCCTCCAAGGCAGAAGACCAGGCATTTATCTCCATTTTTTATCGAAGAGACTTGAAGTTAGAAAGGCTAAGGGAGGAGGGACCACAGGACACTTGTGTCTCCCAGCAGTGGAATGTCTCACCTGGAGGAGAGCAAGAAGATATACAGGCTGGCTCGGGCTCCTCCTCACTTGCTCTAGCACAGGAGACAGCAAAGGCCCAGAAAAAAAGGTGCCTCCAAGTCTAGGGACACCAGAGCACTTGTCCCAGGCAGGAAGGTTGGCCCTCCCCTCTCTACTCTTTCTCCCACCACCTGCTCCCATGGCTCCCTGTGACCTCTGTGGCCCTCATGTTCACCCTTGGTGGATGAGACGTTCTAGGAGTGACCACTCAGGCCACACACCCCTGCACCCCCACCACCGCACTTCACTCCCCACTCTTTAGAGGCTGCAGGAGCAGCTGCAGTGGCTCTGAAGTGGAGCACATGTGAGGGGGGAGCTGTATAAATAGAATAATAATAATAATAATTGTTGGTTTGAGATTTTTCTGTGACTGCTGGGGTGCCTGGCCTCCCCCATCCCACCAATCACTCTTGAGGGAACAGGTCACCCAGCCGGGGATGCTGAGTCCTAGTGGCACGGGTGTAATTAGAGCGCACAGCGTTTAGATGCTTTTCCTCGGTACAATTAGGCGGGGATAATCGGCTGAGCTATTTTCCCCATGCTGGACATGCTTTTTCCAGCTTCTGTTCTTTGGAACTTCATGCCGGGAGGTTTATTCTCAGTGTTCTGACCAAGTTGTCCTGACCCATTTGCAACCACATCTCTCTGCGCCTTCAACTCATTTGGCAGTGTCTGCTAAGGCCTCCTTTGGGTCCAGCTGTCACTGTTCCCCAAGAGACACCCAGTGAAATGGGTGTGAAGCCAGGGATACAGGCAGAGCTGTGCATGGGCAACCAGAGGCAGAGGAGGAGCCTCACCCACCCAGGCCTTGGGACAGCAGCTGGGCTAAGCTTGGCAGGCTGGTGACAGGCAGCAGAGCCCTTGGTCAGGCAGGTTAGGAGCTCATGTCCTCGTGCAGGTGGAGGAGGAAGTCTCTCAGCGGAGTACCCAAAGAGCTAGAGGCCGGGAGGTGTGCTGTCCTGCTCTGGTGCAAAAGGACCAGGCAATGGCTGTCTCAGTGGCTGGGACACTGCACAGAGCCCAGGTTTAGAACACACTCATTGGGTTTTTGGGCTGTGGTGCTGCAGGGGTGGGTGCTCGTAGCACTCTGGCCTTACTCACCACTATGCAGATCAAGGTGGCACCGACAATCTCCATGCTGTGCCTGGCAGTTTGCAAACACCGATGCAGCCTTCAAACTGCCTGATCTTTGGGATAAAGATTGTTGCCACCAACATCATGAAGATAGGCAGTAGCCGAGCTGGAACCAGTGCTGACCTCTGAGCCCAGATGGCCTCCATTGGCATAAAGGCATGTGTCACCCTTTTTCCTAGGGCATTCTGTCTCTCAGGCCATCCTCTGAGAGTTATAGAGCAGAAAAGCAGCCTTGAGGCAGACAGCCCCCAGCATCCAGACCCATGTGCACGTGTAGAGCTTCACAGGGCTGTTCACACACGTGCTCAGGAAGGTCATCAGTGCCAGCAGGTATCAGCCTCTGCGTGTGGTACCATGTCATACCCACCTGAAAGCACCACAGGGGTACACACATGCTGGACTATTTTTGAACTTCTTGTGAGTTTGTGATTATTTCAAAATAAAATGTTGAAAAATGAACAGAACAGTTGATCTTAATTGAAGAGGTCCCATCTGCCACTCGGTGTGACCATGTTGACTTGGCCATGTACTTCCCCTTCCAGGGCAGGAGAGTTTCAGTCTCTGCGGGACACAGACTTCAGACAACAGGGCCAGGGCAGAGTCACTCACCAGGGGGCTAAGCAGACCACAGGGTCAGGGTGGCCAGGTATCACCAGGCCACTGGAGAGAAGGGGATGACTCAGGAACTGGGACTGGGGGTTATCCCAAGGCTGCATGCTCTGTCCCTGGAGGCAGGAAGGTGGAGCCCAGCCCAGGCAACAGCACCATGGAGATAGCCCACACAGGCCCCTGGCCCATTCAGGCCTCTTATCATGGATCAAAGAATAGAGCAAGGGAAGCCCCAAGTCTAGAACCTTCTCTCCAGGAGAGCCAACACTGGCCCCTCCCCAACCTTTGCCCTCCCATTTCTCAAATATGACTCATCAAACAAAGCCCAGCCCTATAGAGGGGAGATGGGGCTCCCTGAACCATATCTGCAGCTTGCCCAGCCCATCTGTCTCTTCTGACGCCTGCATTTGTCACATGCATGGGCAGCTTCTTCAGATAATGTTTCATTGACTCGTACTGCAAACTGATGGAAGCATGTTAGCCACCACTTGGGAAGACAGGCATGACTTGCCACAGCTACACATTGGACCACAGCTGTTAGCCAGAGGAACAAGATATACGTGTCACCACCGTCCCAGGTGCCCCCCCCCCCACATCTGTCTGAGGGTCTACAGTGCTGGGCACAAAGCAGGGCTGGGTTCTGTGGCCTCTCTCCCATGGCCAGGTCGGTGAGTATGGCAGGAAGTCAACATCCACCTTTGTGCTGATTCCACTTGCCAGAAGGTATCTCTGCCAGCCTGGTGTGGTCACCATTGACCGGAGGAGCCAGACCTCTCCATGCTAGTTCTGCTGCATAGACAAAACTGGGTCCCACCCTATCCCTGTGATTCACTTGAGCCCACCTGCTATACCCTTTGATCTCTGGGTACTCATGTGTTTGACACCCCAGCACTAGCCCCATGACAGTTAGCCTCGAGCCGGCTCCTGTGTGGCCCTCCATCAGTGTTCCTTTCCATTTACTGACCTGGCTCATGTTCTGACTCACACCTAGTGTTCACGGTGTCACCAGCCAAGACGTTAGCCATGATGTTCACGTGGCACCCCAGGTCCAGAACATGTCAGCAAGTCCACAGAGGCTCCTTCCTACAAACTGTGTGTCCTGAGGGGAAGCACTCGCATGCCTGACAGTTGACGGCAGGGTGCCTTGGCTAGATGGCCTTGAGATGGCCAGAGTCTCCAGCCTGGCCTTGACCATGCCCTGGGTCTCGGCCAATCAGTGAGGGCTAGGTGTATGTGTGTGCCCAGAGCAGGGGACGTGAACGTGCTATCTGCCTGTCTCATAGCAATTACAGATACACTTTAGATGTGCTTTTTTTTTGGTAATTACAAATATGTACATAGTGAAAACACCTGGAAAGGCAGAGATCCATAATTCCTTCATCTCAGCACTCCAAGCTAACCATTGTAAACGTTTCTATGAGTTTTTTGGGGTTTGTTTTTTTTTTTGCAGTTTCTGTCCAGGGCTGGGTTTGAACCTACCACCCCGGTATATGGGGTTGGTGCTCTACTCCTTTGAGCTACAGGCGCTGCCCTATTTCCATGTACTTTCTAAGGAGCTTTCTTTGGAACTGTGCATGTGAGGGAGAGTGAGTCGTGTGTACAATTGCAGTGTGCATGTGTAGATTTCTCCACCACAGAAGTTCAAGGCCAGTTCCTGACTGACATGGCTGAGCTCCTTTCCCCAGGCCAACCTGTGAGTGCATGGAAGTTTCCAGCTTGGGAAACTCAAATACTCTTTCAAAGTTGGAAATAGCTTGATTTCCTTGCAGCCTCATCAGGCAGAAAATGTCCTCCTCAGTATTGAGAGTAGGTGTCTGTGTATAACAGGAATAAGCATCTGCTGGTCCCACGAGGGCAAAGCCGATGTCCTGGCCTGTAGGTCTTGGCAGGCGTGTCTCCATGAGGCCCAGGGTCTAGCAGAAGACCTATTTCCCATGCAGGGACGCAGGATGAGGGCAAGGAAGCAACAGCTGTACATCACAGTACAGGCTGTGGAATAGGCCTCAGAGCAGCCCTGGCCATGTAGACCAGGCTGAAATAGGAACACACTCCTCTCAGCCATCAGTCACCCTGCACATGGCTTATCCCTCGGCCCCGTGCTCCTGACTGCCTGGCTTCTCTCAGCGACCTCAGTGTGCAGATGGGACTCAGGTTAGTCACTGAGCATAGGGTTGCAGCTTCTGGGTGGCCAAGCCTAAGTGAGAAGCCAGGTCTGACAGGCCCCAAAGCCCCAGATGTTGGGCAGCTGTGCCACCAGGAGGGGCTGGGCAGGCAGTACTACAGTCAGCACAGACCGTCATCAGGAAGTCTGTTGTGGGCACAGTAGGGCAAGGGGGCTGTACCGGGGAGCAGCGGCCCCCAGCAAGACTCAGTTACACTTGCTGTCCACTGCCCATCTCCCTGAGTGGATGCCAGCACAGCTTCTCCCCAGCCCCCATTCTCCCACACAGCATCCTCTCAGCTCCACCCCAGGCTCATAGAACCCCAAAGATGGGAGTGATGGACTCTGAAGGCAGGGACACCAGGAGCTGTGTCCAGTAGGGTGAGATCTAAGTGTAGGGTTTTTGTGCCTCCCCTGGCCTATGGCTTCTTGTCTGGAACAGGAGAAGCTTCTCTCACAAAAGCCAGTGGGAGCAGACAGATGGGTGTCTGCAAATGCCTGGGTGAGGTGGGTCCCACTGTCAGCATGGCCACAGACTTCCCTGTCTGTGTGCCAGCCTCCCTATGTAGTAGTCCTGGATCTCTCTGCCAGGTTACATCCAACTCCATGAGGTCTGTCCTGGGAATAAAGGAAAAGTAAGACGGATGGGGCCTGCCGTTTTCAGAGAGCCGCACACAGAAACAGATGGCATCCTTGTATGCCACCTCTGGCCCTGACACTAGACTGCTACCACAGCCCTCAATTCCAGGAGAGATAGATGAATAATACTAGTCCTTTGTTGGGGGTATGACTTTCTCCTAGTCCGTAGCTTGTCTTTTCATCTTCCTAACAGGGTCTTTCACAATGCAAATTTTTAAAATTTTGGTGAGGTTCAGCTTATGCTTTTTTATTTTATGGATTGTACTTTTGGTGTCAAGTGTAAGATCTCTTTGCCTAGTCCCAGGTCCTGGAGATTTTCTCCTTTCTTATTTAAGTTTTATGGTTTTATGTTTTACATTAAAGGTCATAATATATTTTGAGTTAAATTGTATCTGGGGTATGAGGTTTAGGTCAAAGTTCTTCCCAATACTGTGCATGGAAAAGAACACCCCTCCTCCTTGAATCACTTTGGTGCCTTTGTTAAAAAGTGGTCTGGGCACATTTGTATTGGTCTGTTCAAGTTCATCTGTCCTGTCCATTGATCTGGTACCTGCCCCCATACCCCTACATCTGCACTCTACAACACTGATAGCTCTGTGTGCGGCCACACGGTGCACCTGCTCCCCAGGAAGAGCAGTCCCCACCACTTAGTCTTTCTGTTTCAGAATTGCTTTGGCTACTCTAGGACCCTTCCCTTTTTATGCAAGTTTTAGAATAACTTTATCTATGTCTACAAAAAAAAAAAAAAAAAAAGGAATTATGCTAAACCTACAGATCAGTTTTGGGGAAATTGATGTATTTATTGCATTGAATCTTCCATTCCATGAACATTGTATCTCTATATTTAGTATTCTTTTGATTTCTTTCATCAACTTTTGATACTGCACAAGTTTTGTTAGATTTATACCCAGGTACTTAAGATTTTATGTAAGTAGTAAAATTACATTGCCATTTTTTATTTTGCTTTTCATTTGTTTACTGTTGCTTACAGAAACACAATTGATTTTCATATGTTAATCTTACTTTCTGTAACCTTGCTGAACTCACTGGTCCTAGTTTCTCTGTAGATTTCTTGGGATTTTCTACACAGACAATCACATCATTTGCAAGTAGGAAGTTTTATTTCTTCCTTCACCATCTGTGTGCATCCTTTTCTAACCTTCATGACCTGATTGAGGGAGTCCCATGGCCACCTTACCTACGTAGGGAGAACAAGTGCCCCTTTGTCAATGCCTGAGGGAAGGTGGTCAGCCTCTCCCAGAAATCCCATACCAGCTGTAAGTTATTCATGGATGCTTTTTATCAAGTTGAGAGAGTTTCCCTTGATTCCTACTTTGCTGAGAGTTTATATCTTGCAAATGCTTTTTTGGGTGTCAGTTGATAAGATCATGTATGATTTATGTTGTTTAGCCTGTCGATGGGGTAAATTACACTGACTGGTTTTCAGATACTGAACTAGCCTTGCATGCCTAAAATAAATCACATTGGATCATGGTATAGTATTCTTTTTTATATATTGCTAGATTCAGTTTGCTAATATTTGCTGAGGATTTTCATATCTAAGTTCATGAGAGAATGATATGTATTTTTCTGTGTGTGTGCATACACCCTTTATTGGTTTGGGTACTGGGTTGAGAGTGAATGAGTGCAGAAGTTTTCTTGCTCTTGTTTTTGGGAAGGGATTGTATAATATTGGCATTACACAATATTATTTTTTAGTAAAATCATCTGGGACTGGAGATGGGGTTTTTTAAATACAAATGTAATTTTTTTAATGGTTATAGGATTATTGAGGCTATCTGCTTTGTCTTGGCTAAGTTTTGGTAGTGTGTGGTTTTCAAGGAATTGGTCTAATTCTCCATTATCAAATTTATGAGCAAAAAAGTATTTTCATGGCCGGGTGCAGTGACTCACACCTGTAATCCCAACACTCTGGGAGGCCGAGGCAGGTGGATCACTTGAGCCTCACAAGTTCAAGACCAGCCTGAGCAACAGCGAGACCCCCCCATCTCTTTTAAAAAAAAAAAAAAAATCACTGGGCTTTGTGGCAGGCACCTGTAGTCCCAGCTACTTGGAAAGCTGAGGCAGGAGGACCACTTGAGCCTAAGAGTTTGAGGTTGCTATGAGCTATGATGACACAGCACTCTACTAAGGGTGACAAAGTGAGACTCTGTCTCAAAACAAACAAAAAAAAAAGTTTCTTCATAGAATTTTCTTTTAGTTGCTTCAGGATCTGTTGTAATATTCCTGTTTCATTTATAATACTGCTCATTTCTCTCCTCTCTATTTTTGTCAATTTTGCTACAAATTTGTCAATTTTGTACTGGTTTTCAAAGGGCCAGCTTTTGGTTTTTATAATTCTCTCATTTTCCGGTTTTCAATTTTGTTTATTCCTGCCTTTATTATTTCCTTCCTTTTGCTTGCTTTAGGTTTATTTTGCTCTTCCTTTTTCTAGTTTTTTGAAGTAGGAACTTAGATAACTGATTTGAGATCTTCCTTCTAATAGAAACATTTGGTGCTCTTACTTTCCTTCTCAGCACTGCCTTGGCTGCATCCCACATATTTTATTATGCTGTGTTTTCATTTTCATTTGGTTCTTTGTATTTTTTTACTTCCTTTGAGATTTCCTTTTTGGCTCATGGCTTGTTTAGATGTGTGCTGTTTAACTTCCATGCATTTGAAGATTCTCCTGTTGTATTTCTTGCGTTGACTTTGGGTTCCTGGGTCCCCTTGGGGTGTCTTCCTCAAACTTGTCTCCTTAAGGTGTTCTCTCCCATCCTTGTCCCCTTTAGTATCCTCCCCCATCCTTGTCTCTCTGAGGTATCCTCTCCTGTCTTTGCCCCCTTGTCCTTGTCCCCTTGAGGTGTCCTCCCTGTCTTTGTTCCCTTGAGATGTCCTCTGTCCGAGCCTTTCCCAGCAGGTACTCGAGTCACAGCATGCATTGTTCTACTCCAGCTCTGGGATCAGCCGCTGCCTCAGAAACTAGTGGAGACTTTTTTTTTTTTTTTTTTTTTTTTTACAGACAGAGTCTCACTTTATTGTCCTCGGTAGAGTGCTGTGGTGTCACAGCTCACAGCAACCTCTAGCTCTTGGGCTTAGGCAATTCTCTTGCCTCAGCATCCCAAGTAGCTGGGACTACAAGTGTCCTCCACAATGCCCGCCTATTTTTTTGTTGCAATTTGGCTGGGAGTGAGTTCGAACCCACCACCCTCAGTATATGGGACTGGCGCCCTACTCATTGAGTCACAGGTGCCGCCCAGGAGACATTTTTATTAATGAAACTACAATGCCATCATAACACATAACGAACACTAAAATATTTAATAGCTCCCCAGTATCTTTTTTTTTTTTAAGATCCTCAAGCTGTCACCCTGCATAGAGTCCTGTGGCATCACAGCTCACAGCAACCTCCAACTCCTGTGCTCAAGCAATTCTCCTGCCTC
>CAUYON010129802.1:0-12209 GCA_963573935.1 Arctocebus calabarensis | reverse complement strand
GGTCTTGGGGTCTTGGTGTGTGCCACACCTTTTGGGGGCAAAACACGATTGTAAGAGGGTCTTTTCCTAACAAATGCAACCAGTGTAACATGGTTTCTTGTACCCTCAATGAATCCCCAACAATAAAAAAAAAAAAGATAAAAAAAAAAGAATACATTCTTTTATGTTAAATTATGATCTTCATATTAATCTTAAAATTTTGTGACGTGTCTTTCCTTTTTTCCCACAGTTTTAATATATTATTCTTCAATAACATTTTTGTAACTTTACACTTTTTTGGTTATTTTATTTTAAAAAATGAAAAATTAATTTAAAAAATGCAAAAAACTGTTGGATTATTTATTTTAGAAATCCCCCCTTTTGTGTTGGACTGCAAATTGAGTTTCTTTCTCTTTAGGCCTTTTACAACTAGAACTGAGAATGTATGTAAAAGTTCTGTGTCAGTAACAAGAAGGAAAACAACTTTTTATGTATAGCTACTGAAAGGGAAAAACACAAAAAAGAGAAAACCCTTTGACTTCCACGTGCCCATCTCAAAAGACATTCCACGCTCAGATTTGAGGTTCTGGATTCCAGATTTGGAGTTTTCCAATGTTAATGTAAACAGAACTGGCACACACACATTAAGATGAATGTAATTATTATTCCTCTTGCTGGTCACTACCATTGCTTTCTATTTCTCTTTCTTTGTGTGAATTTATTTAAAAGAAAAAACTTTTTGTAATGACTATTTGCAGTTTAAAAATCAATAAACCCCATTTTTTCAAGAAAAAAGTCTTCCTTTCAATATTATATTTATCTCTGGGTAAAGAAAAAAAGACATTGGAGGCCAGGTGAGTAGGGAGGGAGCTCTAATACAGTTATTTGTTTACTGGCTATGATATTCCTCAAAGACAGTGCTGTGTGAGTTGATATATTGTTGTGATGCAAGAGGCATACGTTACGGATAAAAAGTTCAGTTGTTTTCATCCAACTTCTTCACACAGCCTTTTCAGCAGCTCCAAATAATAAATTTGGTCAACTGTCAAGTTAGTACAAATTAATAACGAACAGTCTCTCTGATATCATAAAAGGTTGGCAACACTGTTTTGACCCTTGATTTGGACAAACAGAACTTTTTTGATTGTGGAGAACTGACCGACCTCTACTACGCACTTTGATGCTTTGTTTCAGAGTATTGGTACAACCAAGTTTCTTCACTAGTGATAACAAGACCCAAAACATCATCTTACCTTACTTTTGTTCGTTAGTGAGCTCCTTTGGGACCATTTTTGCACACACCTTGTTCAAGCCAAGATTTTCAGTTAAGATTTTCCAATTGTTTCTCTATTGTTTAGTTTGCCTGCTTTTCTTCTCACAGTTGGCCAAAGATTTTGACTACAAATAGAAGAACTTTTGCAATGTTTTCATCAGTTCTGCTCATTACTGACCACACCGATCTCTCTTCATCAGGGACACCTTCTCTCCCCTCAAAAAAATGTTTAATCCATTTGGACACTGCCGTTTTCTTCATGGAATTATCCCCATAAACTTGGATTAACATATCCCTGATTTCACTTCCATTCTTGCCAAGCTTAACAAGAAATTTAATGCTTGTTTGTTGTTCTAATTCAAGCTCTGACATTGCCATGATGGGACATAAAAACAGGCAACAATAGTGAACATCACTCAGCAAGACACCTCCACAGGTCAACATGAACACAGCGATGAGACACCAACATACCAAGGTCATGAACCCTTACTGACTTGTTGGTACAACGCTGCCAACGTAAGTGCATAGTGCCAAGTTTTCAAACTTGTCAGACCTTATATCATTCACTTCTAAAATCTTATTATGATAGAAAAATCCTGGTGAAATCAACTTCAATTGCATCCAGACTTCAAAGTCATTTCATAACTGTTTTTAATCGGCTATTTAAAGCTAGAGCCTCCAGATAAGTTTCTCCATACATCTTTCTTATAAAAATAGTGATTGTTAATGAGAAAGAGATGAATGTGCCTACATTTCACCTGTATAATAGTATAATAGTGTGGGGTTAGAAATCCCCACATGTATGTCTCATGTACATCTCATTCAAGTGAGTCACTAATAGGTTAAATTGGCTTTTGCCTTCACAGAAAAAGCAAAGAGGTTTTGGCTACCCTGAGGCAAACACAAAAACTGTTTTCTAGTCATCCAGAAAGATACTTTGAAGTTTTTGCAGCCCTTGGTTCCAAGGAGTTAGAAGCTGAAAAGCTTCTTTCCTGGAGACATGGTCCAGAGGTTGATAAAATGTTTCACATTCTGTTAAAAGCCTACAGATCTCAGCACTGTGGAGAAACAGTCATAAACCCAATTAAGGTTAACATGGTGAGCGCATGAGGAATTTCAGAAAGCAATTCCCCTGTAGCTCTATCTCTCTTATTTGTATGTAGATTTCTTACACAAAACCTAAGGCTCATTTACAAGGAGTTAAGGTAAAAGAGCACTGTGCTGGTTTGCAGAATTGATGTCTGCCACTTAGGTTTTGAGTTAGATAGAGGAAGTTAGATAATGGTGAATGTTGTAACTCATAGATTAAGTGTGCACGTGACTGCCATGTATATAAGGTGGTCATAAATAAAGTTAATTTGCTACATACCACAACAGAGCTTGTAGCCTACTTCTTGCGCCTCTTCTTAACATTGCAGAGCAAGCTTACACCTGAGGCAAAGCTGCAGCCCCTCGCATTTCCAGTCACACAACATAAAAGCATACATATTTTAAAGTGAAAAATATAGGGTTCATGCATTCTTAATTACTAAGACACTCCTTCATTTTTTCCTTCTGCTAAGAAAAATCTTTCTGGAAATCTTCTATTGGTAGTTACAATCTAATGTACAAATAATGTGCTTAGAACATTAAAACAGGTCTAATGCAGAGGCAATGGATTTCTCTTTCAATGTGTATCATGAGAAGCTTTCCTTAATGCTTTCACCACAAAGCATCCACTTATATTTCATGCCTTACATTTAAGTTTTTTATCCATTTTTGAATCAATTTTTGTGAGTAGTGAGAGATATGAAGCCTGTTTCATTCTTCTACATGTGACTATCTAAGTCTCCTAAGAGAACCATCTTGTTCTTTGCAAAAATGGTTAGACAATTTTAAAGTTGGAATTGTATCTCTTGGTTCTTTGACAATTACCAGTGAGCTGAGGAGCCTAGTGTCTTAGGCATGAAATGTGTGTCCAATGACTATTTATATATTGATTATAAACAAACAGTAATTTTAACTAGCATTTTTTGAGATCTTACAAAAGCCAAGCTTAATTAATCCTTATGACAATTGAATTGTAGTATTAACCTATCTCTACCAATGAGGAAATTGCTTTTTAATGAGAGTAAATTGATTGCCAAAAGTCACATAGCTAGTAATCATAATGAAAGAAGTATACTACATTTTAAGGCACCAGACAGAGGCTACCATCCACAGTCATTAAATTCAGTTAAAACATCAATAAATCATAATTTCACTTTACAGTTACCTTGAGAAATGTAACTGTAATTACAACATTAGGACAGTAGTCTGTTGAATTGCTTCAGATAAGAGGATAACTCGGACACACTATCATTCACCATTCTCTCAAATTACCTCATAGAAACAAATAACTACCAAGAGTTAGCAATGAAAGGACCTAAGAAATTCATTGTTCTTCCCATCTCCATCACCCATTAGCTTCACCCTAACTTCTAGTTTTTAACATACATGTTCAAGTCAGTGCCTTCTCCAAGGAATTTATATCCCAATGCCAAAATAAAGGATTAAGTTTGCCCGGGACTAGGCAATTCATTCCAGCAGGGCTTAGACAGCCCTAAGAGAAAAAGTGGGAATATTATGATCTGGTATGGTTAGATAAACAATGTTGTGTAAATAAATGTGGCATTCATGGAGTTGGAATCTTAAGCAAAATAATTTTTTCCTTTATAAGAATCTGCCTCTGATGGAAGGCAAAAGCTTCCTCTGCTAACAGTGAGAAAAACAAGAATGAAAAAAGAGAGCTTATAATTAAAATGCTTGAGGAAGAGCTAAACGTTGCTTCCAAATATAAATTTATCCATTGTGAGCCTGAAAACTTTTTCAAAAAGCCATATGGCAAAATCCAGGAATAAAAAGAAAACTTTTCATGTTAGTTAAAAACATGTGGCTCATTGAGTAGGGTGCCAGCCCCATATACCGAAGGTGGCGGGTTCAAATCCGGCCTCGGCCAAACTGCAAAAACAGAAAAATAGCCAGACGTGTGGCAGACGCCTGTACTCCCAGCTACTTGGGAGGCTGAGGCAAGAGAATTGCCTAAGCCCAGGAGTTGGCGTTTGCTGTGAGCTGTGACACCACAGCACTCCACCGAGGGCAATAATGTGAGACAATGTCTCTACAGAAAAAAAAAAAAGCAAAAGAACTTGTGCTTTCTGAAAGTATGGTATTTTTTCCCAACTATCAAGAGAAAAGCCAGGTTTCAGGCTTGGTGATATAGAGATAAATATGTAACATGACGTTTGCTGTAATATACCTTAATATCCACACAAGGGCATTGCTTAGAATCCAGCCTAACTTGCATTTCCCTTTCTCTACTATCTGGCGATTTTCTTCTTACCACTTAAAAGGGAGGTCACAGAGCAAAAAAAATGGGATTCCTTAGGCAATCACCAGTGGTTTCTAGAGATCTAGAGACCAAAGCTTTCTATAAGTGGTCATAAATGTGGGGAAATATTGGTGTGGGGAGCTGGACAATGAGAGTGACACTCTAGTACCAGATGTCACTATTTCCCATTGCAGAGATCAAAAGAGTTAAAAGAGAAAAAGAGAACCTTAAGCATGGGTTTGCAATGGCCAAAATGTGTTATTATTGATTTTCTACTCAGAGAAAGAACAGGGTCAAGTACAATAGCTTCCTGTTGTAATCTGAGTCAGGAGGATCACTTGCACCTAAGAGTTCAAGGCTACATTGAGCTATGATCATGACACTGCACTCCAGCCTGGATGATAGGAGAGTCCATCTCTGAAAAAGAAAGAAAGAAAGATTAAAAAAAAAAAAAAAAGACAGAAGAGAACACAAAGAAAGAAAGAAAGAGAGGGCTAAAGAAAGAAGGAAAGGAAGGGGAAGGAAAGGAAAGAGGAAAGCAAAGGAAAAGAAAGGAAAGGAAAAAGGAAAGGGAATGGAAGGGAAGGGAAGGGAAGGGAAGAGAATGAGTGGGTGGAGATATGGGAGGACAAGATGGAAGAAGCAGAGACAAAGGAAAGCTTCCTCTTTAAACATACATAAATTAGATTTTTCATGAAAAGTTAATGTTAAGTGTAGGTTAGGGAATATAGATTGCAAATAAAGGAAGAAAGGAAAGATAAAAGAGGTGGATACTGAAGAGAGCATATACACAAGGAGACCACAGTGCATATCGGGAGCCCCTAAAGTCCATTGAACATGACAGCACAGGCCTTGAAAAAAAAGACAAGAAATGTCTTGCTGAGGCCAGACCTTCCCTGCACCTCAGAGCCTGTACAAAATTCTTAGAGGACTTAATGTGCCACTGTTAGAAACTGGCAACAGCACTGCAGCTGGTTTTCTGTAAAAGAGAAACATTCTCTTGGAGTTGAGATAAGAAAAACTGTTCCTTTCTCCCCTGCTCCCTATATGACCTCAGCCTACCTGCCCTCAGAGGCCTTGAGACTTAATTGTCTCTTTTGTTTGCTGTGTGCATGGTCACAAATTACATCTGTAATTACTGCAAATTACAGTAATTTGCTTTTGCATCCTGCTTCCAGGTCCAGTTCCTTATTCATTAAACTCTCATTCCCAGAGTTTATAGATAACAAAGAGTGGAATGTAAGCAGTTAGAAAGTTAGTTACAGAGTAGCTTAATTGAAATTGGGAATGCTGCAAGAATAATGACATATAGTGAAGTTTTGCTTTGTTCATTGACTTGTTAATTTGGTGATAATGTATGTAATAAACACTGAGTTAACCCAGAGGAAGGGTCTTCACTGTTCTTCTCATAAGGTCTCCCTGAGCCCACTATTTTAACTCCTACTCTGCTATCTTTGTCTTTATTTTCTTCGTTCTCTCATTTCCACCAAGCATTGGGGATGCCCACAAGCTGTTTGGGGGCTGGCCTCCCCTACAAAAGGAAAGGAGAGATGGAGGGAGGGAGGGAAATGAGGCACATAGAAAATAAAAAGCAAAATGGCAGGTGTAAATCTAACCATTTCAATAACAACATTTAATGGAATGGATTAAACAAAAAAATCAAATTATCATATTGGATTAAAAATAATAAGACCCAATTATATGCTGTCTACAGGAGCCACAATTTTGATTCAATAAAAACAGATGAAAGTAAAAATACACAAATAGATACATCATATAAACAGCAACCATAAATAAGTTTGTGTCACTATACTAATACATATATCAGAAAAAAAATAGACTTTAAAACAAAGAAAAAGTGTTACTAGAGTTAAAGAGAGACATTTCATAATTTTAAAAGAGCCACTCCTTCAGAAAGCTACAATAAGAAAATACATATGTACCTAACAATACAGCAAGATTGGTTCAGCATCTGAAAACCAATTAATTTTACATACAATATTAACAGAATAAAATGCCAATAAACTGATGAATGATTAAACAAAATGTGGTTTTCCATACAGTGGATATTATTTGACAATAAGAAAGGATCAAATACTGATACATGAGGTAATATAAATGAAACTTGAAAACATTGTGGTAAAGTGAAAGAAGCCAGTCATGAAAAATAACATATTGTATCAATTCCCTTATATGACATGTCCAAAATAGAAGATCTATGCCAAATCTATACTGCCAGACAGTGGTTTCTTTTTTTGTTTTTGTTTTTGTTTTGAGACAGAGTCTCACTTTGTCACTCTCAGTAGAGTGCTGTGGCATCACAGCTCACAGCAGCCTCTCACTCTTGGGCTTAAGCGATTCTCTTGCCTCAGCCTCCCAAGTAGCTGAGACTACAGGTGTCTGCCACAATGCCTGGCTATTTTTTGTTGCAGTGGTCATTGTTGTTCTAGGCTGGGGCTGGATTCGAGCCCATCAACTCCAGTGTATGTGGCCGGCACCTTTAGCCACTGAGCTACAGGTGCTGAGCCAGATCAGTGGTTTCTTAATGTTTAGAGGAAAAATGTGAGATAACAAGAAGTATTACTGATGGTACAGGGTTCTTTAGGGGTTACAAGAATAACCAAAAATTAGGTTATGGCAAGGGTTCCATAGCTTGTGAATATACCAGAATAAATTAATTTAAATCCTTTAAATTAGTAAATTGTATTTTATAGGAGTTATATCTCAATAAAACTATTGTTTTGTTTTGTTTTGTCTCAGGAGATGTGACTGATTACATGGCTGGAGCAATTCAAGTGTGGAACATTTTGTTAAACCAAAAAGAAAGTTAAGTGCTCAAATATTAATGTTTTATGTGAAATCAATGTAAGATTTGCTTGAGAAGGTGCCTACTGGCCAAATTTAAAATAATTTGAACAGGAAAAAAATCATAATATATAAGAACAACTCAATTTAAATAATCCATGAGTCTACAGTGATGTTAAAATAAATGCTGTATAAATATACAATGCAGAGAAAGAAAAGATAAAGCAAATAAAAACTTTTTTATAAATGAATGTTCAATAACAAAAGTAGTAAGAATAAAAGAATTAGAAAATCAACATTTTTTAACTCTCATTACAATAATGATTCAAGCAACAATAAATATAAAAACCATTGGATGATGGAAAGGCACTGAACAACAAATTTACATTATCTCACAAAGTATCACCCAACACACTATTGACTAATTCCAAAGAAAAAATTATAAAACGGAGCAACCCAATAGTCACCATCTTAACCAAATGGTCAAGCTTCCGTTGCCAATAGCAGGATGTCCTGATACCATGTGTCTTCTGATATGAGCAAAGGGAGACACACGTTACCTTTGTGAGATTCTTGCCAGAAATGTGTGGTCTGAATTCAGCCAAGGTCTAGAAATCAGATAAATTCAGAAGGTAGAACGTTCTGCAGGACATCTGGCCAAGAATTATCAAAGGATACAGTGCCAAGAAGGAAAAAGGGAGGTGAAAGGAAAATTCCAGACTACGGGAGATTAAATGGGTTCAACAGCAAATGCCATGTCTGCATGTCTTTAAAAGACCCTTATTTTTAAAATAAATAAAATTATAAAGGACATGTTGGGAACAGTACTGAAAGTTTGTGCATGTTGATGTTACTAAGTGAATGTTGATTCTCCCTGTGTGGCAGTAGCAATGAGCCCTTTTGGGGAAAAAAACAATTTATTGTTCTTCTGTTATGAATTTAGTAGAGAAATATCAAGATGTCTTCAAGCTGTTGTCAGAAGATTTGAAAAAAGGGAAGTATGAGTTTATATGTATGTGCATATGTGTATACGTGTGTGTGTGTTTGTGTGTGACAGCTATTGTGGAAAGGTGTTAAGAGCAGCAAAACTACTGCTCCAGAGGTGTACAAGTATCTGTCATGTTTTAAAAATTCCTGTTTAAATACTAGCTTATTGCCTATATTACTAATCTGAGAACTTAATTCTGCACAAAAATCTGCTTTTTATGTCTTGTGTATTTTTTTTTCATTCTTTACAGCACTAGTAAAATGCCCACACTCTTATGTTTGAAGTGTAAGAATATCTATTGTCAGTAAGAACAATAATCTTGATAGGGGTTGCCTTTAAATTTTGTCCATTTGTAGAAATGGAACATTCCAAAGACATCTGAAATGCATAATTAGAAAAAACTTAAGTCATTACAAATATTTTCTTTGCACCATAAAAAGTCTACTATGGAGCATAGAATGGGTTTTCTATGATCTCGGTTTCCTTGCCCTAGTTCCTAAGTGCAAGAAAGATTCTCTGTAATAAAAATTAGTCCCAGGCTGGGATTAATGTAAATAAGATTGCCCGAATACAACACTAATCAAAATCTCTGGAGTTCAACTTTTCAATTCTGTAGGATTTACAAAGAAAAAAATTAATTTTTCCCCAAGATAAATGTATTAACATTTAATAAAAACAAAGCCAGATTACAGTGTTAGTGAAAAATAAAGACTTTACATAAAGCCCTTCTATATTTGAACAAACATACTAAATTGAGTAGCATAAATTCCCCAGACATGAAAAAGGTGTGAATAAAAGGAAATTTTTCAGACTGATAAAATATTTGGTTACTGGACTAAAAAATCTCTGATAGATGTGTATTGGCAAAAGTGACCAAATTCCTATTTTCAGAACAATTATCCTTGCAGATCACCTTTGTAGACTCATGAGCATGTGTTGTATCAAAGATCCAAGAAATTGGGAGTGATATACAGTAATATATTTCTCAAAGATCAGTGATGGCCATGGAAAAAATTAGGGCAATTTTTGTTTTCTCTCATCTCAGACCATATGGGGAATGACTCTTTTTCCCATTTGATTAACTTTGCTGTAGCTATTCCAAAGATGGGTACAAGAGTCAAATTAATAGGTCTGTTGTTGGTAAATTGGGAAAGTAATGTTTAATCATTCTGGAAAGGCTAGGCCGTGCTGTAGGAACAAAGAAAACTTTACATCTCAGTGGTTAAAGATAATAAACTTTTATTTGGGGGTTCATGAAATTTCTAAATCAGATTGGGCAACCATTCACTATTTTTATCTTCTCCATATAAGCCCATCTTTTTGTTCCTGAATTCTATTAGAGTTGAATTAATGCACATCATAACTAATAACAATAACTAGTGAAGAGCCTTAAAAAGTAATCCTCATGTTTGCTGAAGGTAGCTTCATTAATCAATTAATCAATAATTCAATCGATCATTCATTGGCAATGAATGGCAAATATCATGAGTGTCTACTGTTCTATGTCTAGTACACTTAAACTGTTATGTCAAACTTTGTTTTAGAATTACCTCTTCTATCAAATCTCTTCATTACAGTGTGCCTGGTTCTATCAATTGTTAGCATTCAATAAATAGTTTAATGTAGTGAATATATAAATAAACAATTGAGTTAGTTGCCTGAGATTAAACCCAGCTGCTATTTATAGCTTTGTGACCTTATGCATGTAATTTAACTTCTCTGTCTCTCAATTATATTAATCATAAAATAGAGATGATATAGTGTTATCGTACAATTAAATAAATTGTTACATGTAAAGCACTTAGAATAGTGTCTGACAGTGAGTAATTATTTGATAAATTTAGGAATTATTATTACAAACAGACTATACCCCCTTAAGGACAAGATGGTGACATTTTACTGATTTCTTTCTTCCAATACTCAGACAACTTGGCTGTAGATGACTTTCAATCTATATGAGTTGAAGGAAGAGTCATAGTAATAGAAATAATAATGTGGTACATTGATACTCAAACATTCTTTTATCTCTTTGCAATGTATCTTTTCAGCACCTCCCTTGAAGAAATTATGTCTGTTTCCCCTTCCCTTAAATCTGAGATGGAGCCAATAGAATATGGCATAAATAACATTGTACCTGATAAGTCTAAGTCTGAAGAGGTCCAGCCCTTTTTGTTCTTTTCCTTACTCTCCTATAAGAGTAAGCCCCATCTGTCATACTGGAGAATGAGACACCACATGGAGAAGAATCAAGGCAGCCTGGAAGAGGAGCCAGATCCAACTGTAGACATAGGAGGAATTCTAGTCAAGATCTACAGAACCATGACTAAGGAAGGGTCTTACTTCCACGCTTCTTCAAGTTATTGATAGAATTCATTTCCTTGCGTTGTAGAATTCATGTGAGTCTTCTTCTTCAAGGCCAGAAATAGGTAGAGAAATAAGGAGGAAGTGATAGAATGCATCTATTAAAACAATGGAGTTACATAACTTATCACAATCAGGAGTAATGTCCCATCAACTTTGCCATATGCTACTAGTTAGATGCAAGTCATAAGCCATAAGCACACTCAAAAGTAAGGGACCAGGAGGGGCCAGCTGAGAGTGTGTCCAAACAATCTCCTTCCAGGGATCAAAATGTGGCCCCAGGCACTGACCCTCACAAATGGAGAATCTCAGTTTGTGACTGTCTTTGACATTTGCAACTCTAGAAGACTTCAAATTTATCCTGAAATTTGGTGTCCAGCCCCACTCTAGTCACCAGACCTACCAGGACATAACTGTAGCTGAGCATTGAACATAGCCACTTCCAATAAAGAAACTTATTCCAAGAGCACCCATGGGCCTGGCCTCAAGTGTGCCTTGTGGAACAGGCCAAGCTGATTCTGACTGTGGAGCTGAGCTCCTCAGCAGCTCCCTCCACATTGTGGCCATTACTTAGGTCAACAAAAAGCTTTCTTGTGCTTCCATTTGATATACATATGCCTCTAAAGAACAAACTAATTTAAAGTTTATTTCCCAGGCTGGTATTTTTTTTTTCCTTTGGAGACAGTCTCACTCTGTTTACCCAGGCTAGAGAGCTGTGGCATTAGCCTAGCTCATAGCAACCTCAAATTCCTGGGCTTAAGCGATCCTCCTGCCTTAGCCTCCAGAGTACCTGGGACTACAAGTGCCCATCACAAGTCCCAGCTAATTTTTTCTATTTTTACTAGAGATGGGATCTTGCTCTTACTCAGACTGGTCTCAAACTCCTGAGCTCAAACCATCATCCCACCTCAGCCTCCCAGAGTGTCAGGCTTACAGGCACGAGCTGCCACACCCATCCAGGCTGGCAATTTTTCATAGCTGTGTACATTAGTGCAATCAAGGGTTACAATGTGCTGGTTTCATATACAATCTGAAATATTTTCATCAAACTGTTTAACATAGCTTTCAGGGCATTTTCTTTGTTATTGTATAAAGACATTTGTATTTTGCATTTAGTAAGTTTTACCTGTACCCTTCTAAGATGCACCACAGGTATGGCCCCGCCAATTACCCTCCCTCCACCCTAACCTCCCCCCTCCCCTCCCTTGCTTCTTTCCCCCTATTCTTGTGCTATAGTTGGGTTATAGCCTTCATAGGAAACCTTTAAATTAGCTCCATAGTAGGGCTGAGTACATTGGATATTTTTGCTTCCGTTCTTGAGATACTTTGCTAAGAAGAATGTGTTCCAGCTCCATCCATGTAAACATGAAAGAGGTAAAGTCTCCATCTTTCTTTAAGGCTGCATAGTATTCCATCGTATACATGTACCACAATTTATTAATCCATTCATGGGT